>JAQQZY010000008.1:18704446-18716972 GCA_030068375.1 Ostorhinchus rueppellii
TAGAGACACTGCTTAAGGGTATGGTCTCCTATGACACCACCAAGGTTGATCCGGATCGGATCCAGATTCCAGATTTTTCAAAAAGTTAGAGACGGATTTTCATGAAATTTTCACAAATTGTCAGAAATGGGGTATCCTACAGATGATTATATTTTGGTGGTGATCCGTACATTCGGCGCCATCTAGTGGATGAAAATACAAACACTGCCTTGGCGGAGGTCTGCACTGTCCGAGTGCTTCTCTAGTTGTCTTTGTTTTAGTGCAAAAAAATTCATTAAATTATGAAAATACTTCTACGGAAGCCCGATTCGGTCATGCTGCTCAAACAGTTCTTTATATTATTTTCTCGAGATAACGAGAAAATTATGTCATTATCACGAGAAAACAATATTTGTTTTCTCAAGATAACGAGAAAATTATCGGGCTTCCATACTTTTCTGAACTATCTGAACAAAAAAGATGTGAATAACCAGAAAAATTTAACTTTCTTAAGAAAAATAAGTGCAATTTTAACAATATTGTACCTCAACTTATCATTTCTACATGTGCATCAGATCTACAAAGACACTAAACACTTAGTAACTGGCAGAAAATTGTTCAAATTGTGCTTAATATTCTTCAGACATTTCAGGTTGTTCCATATTTTTTCAAGTTATTCACGTTTTATTGTTACAGGATGGTTTGTAAATTTAAATGTTTTCATAATTTAATGTTGTTTTTTGCACTAAAACTAAGACAAAAATTTTAAGTTGTCATTATTTATAGGCATAATGTAATATTATTTTCACATCAAACCAAGAAGAAAGTATGGTTTGTATGTGGAACTTGAACAGCCTTGACTGTGGATTTTTTGCACTTTGCAGATTCATCTCACGGGTCAGATTGGAACCTGTTGTGGGCCGCATTTGGCCCCCAGGCCGCATGTTTGAGACCCCTGGTTTACACTGATTGCTATCCTCCTCATCTTCCATTAGAGTTGACTATCTCCACAGGTTTTCATGGTGTTTTCATCTTGATGCACAGGCACAAACGTTGGCCTCAGTTGTGGTTTGATGTGCCACTGTAGAGTTGTGAAGAAATCCAAACCTCCTCTTTGTCTTTACAGATTCATATTCATGTACATTTATGTGTCTGTGTGCTAGACAGACAAAATAAGCAAAACAAAAGGATAGAGGAGGGAGCTGAAGAAAGAGGGAAAACAAGAAAAGTGTTGAAAGATTCATAACAGCCAACAAAAGCCCTGGATGTTTATTTTCCCTAATTATGCATATGAGCTGTAACAAGATACACCATGCCGTGGGAATGCCACAAAACTAATTATGGTGTAACTCCAATCCTAATTAGCCAATAAACACACACACTCTAGTGCAGGCATGGCCTCACTCACATGCAGTAAAAGGAGTGTATCTTCTGAAAAGCTATTAGTATCGTTCTTACTGTCACACACACACAGCCTGAGTTGCCTCATTTACAGTTTACAGTTAAGACGCTGGACGTGGTATTTGGTGTGGTCATTAATGTAAGGCTGTAAAGCTCACGGCTGCTGTTTTGGAAGGTTAAGAAGACTGGGAGCTCCTATAAGCTACATTATGTGGTCATCTGATACGTTAGTGTCTAGACAAACTTGGACTGTGTTTTTTCTGCAGTTTAAGAATCCTCAGGAAAAAGCTGTACTGAAGTAGTACATAATGTTATCAGTGAATTATAAACTTGATTGATAACCTCCATTTCAGCTAATATTAACACGTGATGTATTGACATTTTGCTGATCAATCCCCCAGAAAATGGCCTCACAACTTCTTTTTGCCTTTAAGATTTGAAGGAGTAATCTGACCAAAACTCTTACATTTATGTAAATGTAATGGATGGCATGTTCTGTACAATTTTCCTTCCCAGCTCCGTGTGAGACGTGTTCCGTGTTCCACTTGAGACTTTCAGTGCTTGGTATGTCATAGTATCCTCACTTCTCCTGTTCCAGACATGGGCCCAGTGTAAACCAGGCAAGACAGTCATTCTATCCTCTAGTGTAGGGTTGCTGACTTGGCCTGAGCTATACTCTAATGTTCAAATCACTGGTGAACCATATGCAGACCTGTCTTGGCCTTGATTTCCAACATGATGTACAGTTTGTACCCCGTAACTCAACGCATTTTAAACTGTGCCATCTGCATAAATTACGGATGTTGTCATTTAACTCACATGTTACGCAGTTTATTTTTGAGGAGCATGAGACACGAACCATGTTAAAACTCTAAGTGGACTGTTGAAGTACTCGTCTTTTGTATAAAGTAGCATAATGTGGTATAATTGCCTTCTTGCCGATTCTTATCCCAGCAAATTTCCTGTGTTATGAGTGTGCACTGTTTGTGCTTTCAAATCAAGATAGGGTAAAATTTCAAGACGTAATCTACTGAAAACTTTAATTAAATGTTTACAAAAGCTGGTGGATTTACTTCAGCTAAAAGCATTTTTTTTTAACAAATCTAATTCATTTGAGTGAATTATCTTCATCAATTGTTATCCTATCTTTAGACCCGACGCATGTAAAGAAATATAGCACCATAAGGTTTGGGGAAAGCCAGATTGGGTTAGATTAGAGGCAAGTCATTCAGAAAGGGGCACAAGGTGTGTAACTCTATCCAACCCCCGGCTCTCAGCTTCAATTTAACTGAAAAGGCTGCAAGCAAAAGACCCTTCGTGCACAACCCAAACTCTGTAAGGGAATAACTCAAGCGAAACACCTTAAGCCTCTTTCAAACAAATTTCCCCAAATCAAAGTGGCACTTATGAATAATTACACTGTGTGTTTTTAGGTTGGAATAAGAAGGAAAACAACAATTAACAGTGAAAGTTTTTCACTTTTTTTTCGCCCTTCAACCTCCTCCTTACAGGCAGTTTTGTCAGCGTGTGTGCCCTGATAGCTTGGGGAAGTATCTATTTACTTAGTGATTAGGACAATTTGACTGTCGCGGGCTAGTAAATTCAAACCATTCACTCGGGCAGATTGGCCCAGACAACATCATCAAGCCACAATGTGAAATACAGACACACATACTCAGACTCGTACACACACTCACACAGACTTAACTCCTTCTGCTCAACATGCATGCACAGCCCTCATCTGGATTTCTGTCTGTCTTTTTTCTCCATGTTACCCTCAAACTTAAATAAACCTTCTCATATAATTACAGCCAATTCTGTATATTTTTATGTCCATTTCCTTGAAACACTCAAAAACGATAGGCCTCTAAGAGCCCAGAGAGTGTGTGCATCTTGATGAGCGAACAGCACATGCATGCCTCTCAACTCAGGAAAAATGAAAGAGCGTCTTTTATTGATTCAGAGGTAAAAAGGTAAGAGCAACATTAGCTGTTCTGTCCTTCACTCGCATAGACGCCGCCGTGTATTTGGTCTGCGCAAAATGCTATTCATCTGATCTGGTGTCGCCACATAGTGATGAAAACATTATCAGAGTCAATATTATGAGTGAAAAAAGGTCCTCTTACGCAGAATGTGGTATTGTGGTCACGTCTCGATGTCTTACTTGTACTTCGTGCCAAAAGGGCTAAAATGAAGACAGTGGAAAGCAGAGTTAAAACACTCAATGGAGAATCAAGTTTGGCGCCACCTGTGACCTTCTCACCCAAAACAAACACAAACACATATGACTTTAAATCACTTTGCTCCATAAGTTTATTTTGCTGAACTGAAGACATTCTTTTCTCAGTTGATTGAGTCAACCCTTTACGTCGGCTACGCTCCAAACACATCAGTAAAATGTACATTGCGCCTTACTGATCACATTAGCACAGATGATTGTGATCTGTATTTAAAGCCGAAGTGAATTCATTGGGGTTTAAAGGCAGGATTGTGCAAAATAGTGGAAAAAGTCGTCTTTTTACTGGCTTACTCGAAACGAGTATACTGGTTTTTGTAGTTGCTGACATGCTGCTTTGATGAAGTAGATAAAAGACTGGTTGCTTATTATAAAGTAGCGGGTGCTGACACAGTAGATATTTACTAGAATATAAAAATACTCACACAAATATGAGCAAAACAACACTGGTTATTTCCACTGAACATTGGACATTCAGTCACTCATCTTCTAGTCACAAAATATGGAACATCCAGCCAGTAGAGGGCAATGGAGGAATCATCTTTGTTGACCTTTGACCGTTTAGGACATACAGACCAGAGTGACCTTTAATATTTCAGACAAAACTGCAATTTTGATACGTTAAAAACCCTTCTCCTTCTGTTTTTTTTTATGTGTGCTACTATTTGGATTCAAGGCATGATAACTCTTGATTGGCAGAAACACTCACCGGCACTGACTGTGTATTTGTGTGTTGAGTTACACTGAAGTGCATGCTAGTTTTGTGTATGTGTGTATAAGTAGTAGGTGTGTGGAAGAGGGGGGTAAGATCTGGACAGTGTCCCTATGGCCAGAAAGGGATGTAAGTAATTACCAATTCTCCAAACACTACTTTGCCCTAGTTAAACATATTACATGCCTCTCACAGCCACCGCAGGCCACTCCCTTTATACAACAACCTGTGAACAACACACACACACACAAACTACGCTCCACACTGCACTTCCAAGCTGCCTGCAATTAACCAATCATCATCACCATCATCATAATCATCATCATGCAAGTGAACACCTCACACACACATAAAACACATGGTGCCTGCCACAGACCCAGATCCTCACTGAGAGTTAATTTACACCAGTGTTGTTTTTGTTTAACTTTGACTTCATTCTCTGGAGGGTAATCTGTTTTGTAAGCTCAGTAAACCACCGGCCAAATCCATACAACCCTGACCTGTCCTCAATAATTTATTTTGTATCATAGTGTAGATTCATGTAATGACAACGTGCAATGCTACACTCACTCCTGGTGCACACGTTTTAATAGGATAGTAATAAAAGGGCAATATGAAGGTTTATCTGCCCTTGAGGATTTTTGTTTTTACATATCATATATTTGTGTCATTTTTCTTTGTAGATTTCACTTTGTTTTCCTTCAAGATTGGGCATCTTTAATCTAAATAAATGTACAATGTCTGGAATGCACACCATGCCAGAGATGCCCACACCACCACTTTGCTGAGAAAAATTAACACGAGTTTGGCAGATATACTGCATCCATGACATTTAAATATAGCCTCTGCAGAAAACTCTTATTTGTTGTAGGTGAAATGCATTACAAGACAATTAAACTGGTTTAATTCAGTGTAGTTATGGGTCAAAATGCAGAAATACTGAAGACATTTAATTTAAAATCTGTTTTGTTTTTTTTTTAGTTTTTTTTTAGTAAGCATCTGTACAACTGCTAAACAGTAGTCACATCAAGCTTTTATAAACCACATCAACAAGACTAATTATTAAACATGCATGTAGACACCCTTGATATTTGCATACATATAAATCTGCATAATGCATCAAATGAAATCATGTTAGAAAGAAACTAAACTCATATTTTACTGATCAATATATGCAAGTTAAATTCTGGATTAAAAATAAAATAATCACTCAGTTTAATTTAATTTATATTCAGAAAACAGTTTGAACCTGTTAACCAAGTCTGTTTAATGACAGTGGCATGTAAATTCTGTTTACTTTAAAGGTTTCTATTACAGGATTTGTTCATGGTGTCGACCGATACAACTTCCAATCGAGCAGATTTTTTACATAAACCCTTCAAACATCATCAGCGTCATTTTTGGCAGCATTGCAAAATTATATTACCTTAAAACACTTCTCACTATCATCACCTCCAGAATGACAAGAAACAGCAGCTGGAGTTGGGAAAGCGAGAGTTGACTGGCTGATTGATAGGCAGGCTGCATGCTAACGTGTTAGGCGGTAGATGGCAGGGAATGTGTGTCACGCAAGGCAAAGGCCAAAAGGCAGACGCCGTGCTGCTCTGCACTATCCAGCCCACGGCCCTGACAACTGATCTATCTGGAGAGAGAGGCAGAGGCTGATTAGTTTAAGGGGGCCTGAGGGCTTCATTACAATATCACAACAAACAATTATCATGTCTCTGGAGGGCCGGAAAACACACACATACACATACAAACATTTTATGGCAGATACTGTAACACACTCTTGACTAGAGCATGGGAAAAATTAAAAGCAATACGATCACTGTTTCACTTCATTCAGTATTAGTGTTTCACCTCCTGAAAACATATATGGCATTAAAAATCTTAGCTTCCTTTGTTTTGTTTCTACACACAACAGGTGCCTTATGTATTAGGGGGAAAAAAAAGACAAAATGTTCCGAAGCTGCAAACAATATCAGGTGAGCGATTTGCTGTATTAACATTCACATCCTGTTATTTTTTGTCTCTGGGGAAAAAATCCTTGAACTCTGCATAGCTCATTAAACCTGTGAATTTTACTGTTAGTGATAAAAAGAAATCTACATCGGAAGTGCTTCTTTATATATGCACCAACCATAAATCTACAGGTAAAATCTCTTTACACGCAGACATTTTCTCATAAAAGAAATACAAAGCAGTTGAAGTTAAGATTAAATAATGCAACCAATAAATAATTTCTGTCTATATTTTGTCAGCGGGTGTAAAATGTAATTTTAACCATTCAATAATCTTTTTTTTTTCCCTCCATTGAAGGATTGCATCTAGAAAAAAAAAGGCATTATGGTTAGCAGTCTGCGGTGAGCTGCTGCTCAAACAAAGAACCGGTATTGGGTTGCATCGCAGCACCCTTTGCTCAATACACACACTCTTCACACACACACTGCAGTAACCTTTTACTCACTCCTCATACAAAGGTTATGTCTCACACACCACTTAACTCTCATTTGTAGGAGCCAGACTAGAACTGCCCATTCATAAATTCACCTCACTCATACAAATAAAAGATGTGTTTATAATATTACATGCAAGGAAAAGCTACAATAAAAACAAAGCTAAAAATACAGTAGTTAATTATTCATATTTTTTTCTTGAATAACAGTGACAGAATTATCAGATTACTTATGTTGACTTGAAATTCTTTAAATAGAAATTATTAATTCCCATCCAAAATTAGACTTTGTTTTGTACTGTTCATCTGACAGTTTCATTTAGATAACATTTCAATAAAAAAAAATGACCAAACACACACACACACACACGCACATGTATATTCAATCAGTGCCTGTTCTGAACATGTCTAAGCAGGCAAATGTTAACTGTAAAAACCATAAAACTGTAACAAAACCTGCCCAGGTTTTAAGCTTGAATAATGACACATAATCACCAAAAATGACGGTATACAGAATATTTTTGTGCCATCATCAACGTACTAATTATCCACATGACTAACAGCAGCCCAAATGTATTAAAGGTTAGTAACGCTCTCATTACTCGTCAACAATGTCCAGAGCTCTTGTCAACCTGATGATTAATGACCCTCTCACTTAAACAATATTGTTTTAACATGATTTCTAATAGAGCAACTTGAACTGCCAACAACACAGTGAACAAATTAGAGTGATCTTTAGATAAAACACAGAACATTGACACTTTCGCAACATAAACTAAACTCCTGTGGACATAGCACAGGCACAGACAAACCAACTTAGTGTGTGGCAAATTATTGGCTAGTATCTCTTTCCTCTAAAACAAGCATTTTTTAGGATTTTGTCAAATGCTATAGATAATTTATCAGTGGAAATCCTAAACTGAAAATGCAAATGCAGGAAAAATAATATCCCAGACAGACAGGCTTTTTGTTTCCTACCATTTACTGACTTATTGAAATGGCATGCAGAAATATCCCCTTATGTCAAATAAATGTTAAACTGCTGCACCAGGAAAACTTATTTTTTGCCTTATTCTGTTGCTTTTCAAGACAAAAAAAAAGCTGCAAAAAGGGGAAAATAAAATCCCTCATCTGTAGTTGACAAAACCTCTTCCATTCTTGTATTATGCACTGTGAAAAGGTATCTTTGTCTGTTTCAGCTGCAGTGAATTAACAGCAACACAGTTCCAAGGCTGTGTCGATCTCTTCCTATTTTCAATATTCTCTGACTCTTGTTCCCTCTGCATGTGTGTTTAGGTTGAGTTTTTTGTTGCGATTAGTTTGGCTCTAGATATGAGTGTATTTCTGTGTGCAATGCATGTGTAGTGACATGTAAAAGCCCTTTAAATGCACTGTGTGTCGACACGTATGTGTGTGTTCCAGTGCAGCGTAGGGTGTTGAAGGCGTTGGTTGGGGAGCTCAGCAGGGACTGCAGCATGGAGTCTTAATTCAATTTAAAGCTCAGTGTTTTGACAGGAGTTAAGAGTTAGCCGGGGTGGCAAGAGAGCTCAGTAGTCTGCATCGTATATAGATCAGAAACACACACTCCAATTCACGCACCCACACATGCGTTCGAGGACACATTTTTGCAGTCGCACAAAAATATTTTCCAATAATCCACAAGGTATGATGAAGCAGTGAGATCATATTCAATATAATGAAGTCTCCATCTTCTTCCATTGTATTATCAGTGTTGTTTTCATAGTGATGCAAGGATCTAATACTGCATAATTTGATCCAGAGGAATTGATTTAAATAACAGGCAAATCCTCATTCTGCTAATAAATGCCTGGAGGAGCCAGCAGCAGCAATGTCCACCTTAAACTGCTCCTGATAAAAATACCACAATTTAATAAACCACAACAAAACAGTTATCCTCTCCGTCTGACCTAATTACACATATCTTGGTGTGTGTGTGTGTTTATGTGACTCTTACATAGACTTTAAAGTGCATTCATGTGTGGAAATGTGTGTGTGGCCCCCTGGAGACACAAAGCAATATGTTGGATATTTGCATAAGGCTGGGAGAGAAATAAATTCTAATTTTGTATATTATTATTTATTCTCCCACAGGGAAGAATAAGTAGGTATGAACTGAGCCTAAAGAGCATGCAATGTTGAATACGCACATTCAACGATCGTATGTGTGTTGGCATAACAGAGCGAAGTTACTGCTGTGTGGTGTTTTTTGCAGGATGTTTGCGGTCAGGTATGTGTTGTGTCTGGACTGTGTTTCAGCGGAGTGTGTGCCTGCGTATGTGTGTGTGCGTGCGTGCATGTGTGTGTGTGAATCACAGATACAAACAGGAGGCAATGAGAAATGGTGTAGATGGACAGAGAGAGAAGTGATTGCGGTATCCTGGTAGGTAGGTAGGTTATGGGCCCTATCTGTTTCACGTCTTCCCATCCCATCGTCTGGTTTCCTGCCATTGATCAGAACAACGCGCCTCCTCCCTCTCGCCCCTTCTCCACTGATGGACGGAGAGAAACCTGATCATTGTGCGAGAAGTGAGAAGGGTGAGTAGGTGGAGGGAGACAGAGCGAGGGAGGAAGGAGAGGAGAAGGGTAAAGGCATCAGTGCCGTCTGCAGCCTCTTCTGTCAACCATGCGGAGAACCCTGCAAAGAGCCACATCATAAATGGAGTATCTTATTCTACCCTAATCTAATTTCTCCATTCCTCTCGGCTTTACTGTAAAATGAAAAGATCATCTAACTGTGTGTGTCTGTGCGTGCATGTGTGTGTGTGTGTGTGTGTATGTATGTATGTGTGTGTGTGTGTGTGTGTGTGGAGGAGCAGGAGGGAGATGACAGACACAGTATCTGAGAGGTGGTTAGTTTATAAAGAGTGAGAAAGAGGCCGATGGTGTGAGCAGTGTTTTCTGTGGAACAGATGTTGGAAGAGTGTCAGTCACTCGTATCATGGGGACCGTGTTTACCGAAGCACCCTCAGAACCATCACACAAAACCCCCATCATCCTCAGACACACATCTTCACTCACAAACATCCTCACACAGAGGTTTTGAGTGGCAGTTGCTCCACCGGTCTCGCCTACCGGGGGGGTCATCACCCCATCCATCTGTTCCTGATCGGCCCCTGACGTGGAAAGACACCCAGTCCTTTAAACAAAAAAAAAGAGGTAATACTCAACTCAAACTTGACGCAAATGCTAAATATTAGAACAGCAGAGCTCCTTCTGATGAACTGAAGAACACCACAGGGGAGACTTGTGTAGTATTAAATCTGGTCCAACAGGTCATTCAGCTGTTACACACAGTGTTTTAACTGTTCTGTGTGTACTGATTCGACACCAGTCAACAGATAGTTCAAGATGCAGTCAGCGGCAAGTCACAGCACCGAGGAATTCAATGTGTCTGTGTCTACCATAACAAAAATTATCTGTGTTTCAGAGCGTGTTTGTGGAAAATGTAATGAGGGAATTGTTATGTCACTTTGTGCAGGTGTTTGTCTTAAATTGCACCATAAAAAAAAAAACCTTTCAGGTAAATAGATTTTTTATGCAGCCCAACTTCACACAACATCATGTGCCACAGAGAAGCTTTTTTTCAGCAATAATTTACAAATATAAAGTGTATCCAACTTTGCTGTCATCAGCGCTAAAGTTATATGTGTATTATATGACATCGATGAGACAAAACAACATGGAGTGTGGAACCAAAAGCAGTAGTTCTGTAGGTGTACTCATTTTCAAAGAATTTAATATAAATGAAGCTGCAAAATATTTAGTGGTTTTCTTCAGTATCCAGAGGGAATGAAAATGACCTTAAACTCATTTTAATTCCCATTTATTTGATCTGTTCAAACATTCTCAGCTTACGTTCTGGCTTCTGTATGTTTTACATGCTGTTCACTGTAAACATGTTGCTTATACATTTTATGTAGATTTTGTTTATACATAAAGATTTTCCTTTGAGAAAAACATTGTACATTATAATGAGGTTTAATTTTTGTAAGATGAATGGACTGTTTTAGTCATTTTTACCTTCAGCTTTATTAGGTGGGACTTTTTTTTGTCAAAAACAGAGAGCTCTATTTCATATTGCAGAAGTATTTGTGAAGGTTTAATCACGATGATTTATGGCTAGTAATAAGAAACTGTAATCTGAGAGCTGTTGGGTGTTTATTTCTGCTTCTGCCACAGAGTCTCTACTATAAAGTGTTGGTGAAGTTTGAGGGGGTTGTGTTACTCCACTGTTTTTCAAATATATCTGTTTCGCTACGGCCAATAGTTCATTTTATTTAATACAATAAATAAGTGGCTCATCTTTTTATATAAACAAAGTTATCCTGTGATTTAATTAATGCAAATACTAATCGCATTTTTAACCCCTGTGCTCTGTTTGTCTTTTTTTCCACACAGAGAGAAAGCTTTTTATTTATTTCATGGATTTCCTTCTCATTCGTAGCTCTCTCTTACAACTCCAGCCAGACCTCAGGTCAATACTGAAACCTGATCGGCCCACACAGTCTGGTCCCTAAACCCCTGTAGGCTCCTGCCTCACTGTCACCGCCACACCAACAAATTATTCACCTCTGCTCTTTACACCACAGCGCAGTCGCAAGAAATGTAGAATTAAAGGTGACAAAGAGGAGACATTATGATGTTAAAAACCTGGCGTATCCTGTGTCAGAGCCATAACTGACTTTGGTTTGAGAGATAAGGAGTGTTATTGTACAGTTGGGTGGTTCTTATGTGGTGCTAAGACAAAACAAACTCAACCTGATAAGAGCTTCCTGGAAAGTGAAATTTGTCACTTTTACCTGGAACTTGCATTACAGAAGTATAATGTGTTGTTGCCTTTAGTTCCTATATCAGTGTCATTACAAGCCACAAGTATGACAGTGGCAGCACCTTTAAACCCTTTTCATATCAGAGAAATTATGTTCATTTCGTTAACTATTTTTTTCATGAGGCATGTTTTCGTTCATAATGTTAAACCTCAGTCCAAGACTCTTACAACCTGTTGCAATGTGGAAAAAACTAAAAACTACTGTGTTTCCATTTTTATCTCCAGAGGAAATCTCCTTCAGACATGTGTGCATTCATCAAACTAACTGATCTTCTGTGCTTTCCTGCACTCCTCGCTGAGCTGCCATTGTGTTTCTGCTGTAAAGCTGAGAAATGCAGCCCCGAAGAAGCTTTTTAAGGGATTATTCTGAGCTATAAGGAGAAACAGGCTGGTAGAAACAGACAGTGTGTTGGGTAAAGTGGTGGGCTCGATGCTGTAAATCCAGGCAGGATGGGAGGATAGAGAGGATGAGCTGAGGATTGCCCGTTTCCCGTGATATAAATAGTTGTATATACAGTATATTTATGATAAATGAGTGCTAAAGGCCACGTTGTATGTGTGTGTTAATGTGTTTGCATGAAGGTGTCAGTGTGTGTCTCACCATATGGTCTGTGTAACTGCAGACAATGCAAAGGGGCGAGAGGAGGGAGTTGTATTTTAGCACCAAAATTATAGTTTTGTTTTTAATGGTAAGAATTTAATTCTGTAATTAGCACCGTGTGTGTGAATGTTATTTATTGGATGCATCAGATGTATTCCCATTTTCAGTCTTGAATCATCTGTGGGTTTAAAGGTATCTGTGTTTGACTTTACACTGCAATGAAATCAAAGCCACTGTTAAGGTAACTGACACCACTCAGACCAGAGAGAGAGTCAGTTGTGTGTGTATATATA
>JAQQZY010000008.1:18717039-18730293 GCA_030068375.1 Ostorhinchus rueppellii
TAAAAACAAGACGCTCACAAACACTCACATACATAGCTGCCTGAGGCGTTTTGCGGTTCCTCCTCAGTAGTTTATTCCCACTCTGCTGAACTAATAGAGTCAGATAATGAATTTACTCCCAGTCGCCAAAGCAGTTTTTAATAAAAGGCAAATTCACGCACTCTGTTTGTTATTGCCAGCAGTGTCCTTACCACCTTAGAGACCAACAGTTACACCCTAATGGCATTATACTGTCCCTCAAACAGTTATTGGCATTAAAACAGCTCATAAACTTTATGCAAAGTTATTATTTGCAAATGCAAAAATGCATAAATGAATATAAATACATGCATCATGAACTTAATATTACACACAAGCTATCAAAGTAAACTTACAGTGCTGATGATTTCTTTTCTAAAATAATAGAATGATGGTCAGAGTTGGGAGTATATTAGTCAGAAACATGAAGCAGATTTATTTTAGCCAATCTAATTTGCTTTAAATTAAACCCTTAACCCCTTGCCCGTATATTAACTGAGGGTATAAATGGATTAGTGTGTTAAGGCACCTTCGCTGTGTTGGTCACCGGTGGAAAAGGAGACATTTTACTGTGTAAATAAATGATTTAATGCATTGAAACCTTCCCCTTAATTCACCCTGAGAAACACCACAAAATACCCACGGTTATATGAAGGAAATTAGATGATTTCATTTTCCATGCCTAGAGAAAAAAACAGCTGTCGTATTTGTTGGAGTTAATAAATGTCATGGCCAAAAATTGACGTTTATGCCCATGACCAGTGTACACACCCTGAGTGAGGCTGCTGAACCATGACTGAGAATATACTGTGCCTACTGTGTTCTCCTCTGCTACTTTTTACAGCATCCACATTGAAAAATCAGCTGACTGTAAAACATGCTGCCTCCTAATTATAGTTTTTGTCACCTGCGGTCATTAATTTTTTCTGCATATTTTAACAACTTACGTCTATATGAGTAAATCTGGGACTTAAAATACTCTATGCATCTGTGCAGTGACAACATGTTATGCTTATTTTGATGTAATTCTAAGCAGATATAAGTGTGCTTTTAGCGACCTTGGAAAATGTAACTGATTTAAACATAACGATGATATAATCATGCTCGTACTTTTTATGATTGTGCTTTTCAGTTTTGTCACAGCTACAGTTTATCTTTGTCCACAGTATTCCACATGTGAATTATAACTCCTTAAACTAATCTTTTCCTAACTGCATAAATTTAATCTGTATTATGTTTTCCTTGTTAAACTTGATTTTTTTTCAAGTTCTCCCTGTGCTGTTGACCATATCTCACAACTCTCCCTCCCTACTTTTATCAAACACGGAAACACTCTAATAACTAATCTAATAAATACAGTTTGCAATAAATCACTAATAATTTACAGAAGATCCCTTTAACAGCTTTCGGCAGTGCATCACTCACATGCCTGGGTCCCCATTCTCTGCACCCTCTGCGCTAATGCAGCACTAATGCAGTGAACGGGGGGCTTGTTTTTATTAGCTAGTGTCCCACTGTTTGGATAATCTCTCGATTTACCAAAGCCCCTCGTTGACAGCCCTCCTCTCTGAGTCCCGAGCCCCTACAGGTGTCCAAACACCAGCTAATGGAGCCAGCACGATCCTCAGGCAAGACAGAAAGAGACACACACATACAGATACATGGACTCCATTTTGTCAATGTGTGATTTTTCACTGCCGAGCAGCATGTGAACCAAACATTAGTTTGTCACACATTCATCAAATAGACAGTCTGAGTTACTCTTACTCTAGACTCTGCTGCACAAGCTCAGGCAGACATATTATTGGAGAAAATATAAAAACCAAAATAATGTGCTAAATAGGCCACTCAGATGCTTGAGGCAAGTGGCTCTTCCACACAGGCTGTCTAGCAATCAACGCATGTCAAACACAATAGGCTTCAACCATCGTCTGTGGATGAATACCATGTGACTAAATAGCCTGGCCAAACCAAAACACACTAGCATCACTACTGTGTTAACTTTGATGATAATACAGGAAGTGCACTCCAGAAACACTGATGACAGTCGGTGGAATTTGCACATTTACATCCTCTTTTTCCATCCTTCTAACCACATTAATAGAGATGCTTTTTCTGAGAAGTAAATAGCTAATTCTCACACAGGAAGAATTGGAAAGAATACTGAAAATGTATAAACAGACAGAAAATAGAGGAAAGTCTTAGGAATGCTGTGTCCCAGAAAAAGGCTTTTTCGTTGAGATAAATAGGTGACTTTTTGATGATTGGAGCCCTGCCTTAAAAAACAAAAAAAACAGAGAAGTTAAAAATTAGGAGTGAAAATGCAGTATGACTGTGGTACATGTTTTTGGCTGTACCTCCTGTGGCGTGTGAGAGATGTGTATGCGATGGTTCGCCATGTCAGCCCTTTGGAATGGTTGATGAGTTCACACCAAGCAAGCCTGGGTGATGATGGGATAGGTCTTAATGTAGACAGCTATAAACACAGCAGGCCATCGCTAATCCTGAGAGGCTCCTTTGTGTACCTCATGCTGCACAAACTGTTTTGATGAATCTCCTGACCCCTGACTCTTTGATGACGGATGGCGCTCTGAGGGGAAATGTAACCAGAAGACAGCGGATCGCCAGGCCATCCTGTTTGGGAGATGAAATGGACTCTTGCTTCATCATCTCAGTATTTTGGCTATGATGTATTTAGTTTCAGCCTAGTGTGGCAGACCGTTTGTAGAGGAAAGCATCAATACAATGAAGTGATGTAATCCCCATCTTTGTTAGTATGAATTACACGTAATCCCTAATACGTGAATGCAGTTTTTTCATTTACTGAACATGAATTTTACTGTGAATTTAACTGCTGGTTGTTTAAAATATGAGAGTTCCAGCAACTGCAAATCAGAATAGTGTACAATGTACCATAAATAAAAATCAGGAAAGAATTGGTTAAACATCTGTGTACCAGACATAATCACTTGACATGGAATCTAAACTACATTTCTCAAACTTCACACAAACACTCACACTCCATTACATTAAATGTCAATCATGATTCTTTTTTTTTTTCTTTTAAAAGGGAATTTTCTAAGTGCAAGGAAAGTTACTTATTTCATTTTAGCTAATTTTATGTATGTATGAATTTGAATAGTAAGACAGTGAGACAGTCTGGCCTGTTTAGGAATAAAATCTGAATTATATGATGAAGTATTTGTATTTATCATAAATGCAGATACATTAAAAGCAATGACTGCGTATTTGCATTGATAACATAATAAAAAATAGTGCGGTTGTGTTCTATCTGACCTTAAACTTAAAACACGGCCACCTCACACACATACAAACACATGTAGAGCCGCAGAGCACAGATACACAAACACACACAGGTCACGTCTCCTCGCACAGAGCCTGTTTGTAAGAGCAGTGCATTTGTGAACCTGACAGTGGAAAATGTGAGCCGCTCCCTCAGCCTCCGTTTGGTCTTGGCGTTTTGATTTGTTTGACAGGGGAGAAAATTAGAACAGCAGGGGGAAAGAAATATGAAAATATGACTGGTAATACTTTCAAAACAGAGATATTTTCCTTGCTGTCTTTGCAGAATCCATAGTCAGAGTGTGTATGTGCTTGTGTGTTCATGTTTTATGTGTGTTTACCATACAGTGCACGTGTGCACACATGTGCATAGTCTAGGGTGCAACGACACAAGAGTGAATCATCTTAACTGATGACATGGTACACTAATCGTTTGTCTATATGTTGCAGGTTTGTTTCCATATCTCAAGGGTTCTTTGTGGTCTCACCATTTTTCTGACTTGATTCCATGATCTTCATTTCATTCATTTATTTATTTATCCAGCTTGCTTTATTTCTTTGATTCTTTGAGCCTGGGGTTATTTTGTTTTAATGAACGCCTTATACTTCTCCTTTGTTAGATCCAGTAACTGAAGCTTTCAGAGTAAACTATCTCATTGGAGATGATGGTTCAGTTGAGGAGAGCAAAAACAGTCTGTACTCTGATTATTCATAAATTTGGCATATTGACATGACCGAGCCAGTAAACATCTAGAAAATGACACAACAAGGAACCTTGTCTTTCACAACATCTTTGTATCCTCACAGTAATCCATTGTACTGGACTGTTTGCAGTGCTTGACACTATTGCTTTTACTTTGAAACAACTCATTTGATGCTGTTGATAGGACACTTTTCACCACTGTAGAGCACATAAGTGAGGCTTTTTCTTACCACAA
The DNA here is from genome assembly GCA_030068375.1 of Ostorhinchus rueppellii. Taxonomy (NCBI): domain Eukaryota; kingdom Metazoa; phylum Chordata; class Actinopteri; order Kurtiformes; family Apogonidae; genus Ostorhinchus; species Ostorhinchus rueppellii. The sequence goes on from JAQQZY010000008.1 coordinate 18,721,299, forward strand.
CCAAAATACAAATAGGTTAATGTAACACTACAAATAAGAAGTGCAGAGGAGATGCTGTTGATAAGCACCAACACTGAATATTGTTTTAGTGTAAAGTGAGTAGGGCTCTGGTTTAGCCATGTTTGTGTTTGAATCCAGACTAATCACTCATCAGCTCCTGTGTATGTGCAACAGCTACTGTGCACATAACAACTCACCTCCCCAGAGAGTGTCAAGATACAGTTCGCTTCAAAGAACCACACAGCGCTGTCTAATTGGCTCCCAGCAATAGCACAACAGCTACTTTCACTCAGCAAGGCACAGGTTTCCACACGTAAAGATGCAGCCCCACTTAAATCTTGCTTTTACACACAAAAAAACATATATTTTTACTTTAATGGAAACTTGGGAATCAATAATAAATAAAGCTTGTCAAGGAAAGGGAAAAGAAGCCGAGGCAAAAAGTTTCATTCTTGCTTGTACGGTATGTTTCACACACTTACTCAGTGGACACAGTCGTTATTGGATGAGGCAGCACTAGCTAATATATCAGACAACCCTGAGGTGCAGCGAGTCACAGAGATTAAATGACCGTTCAGTATTTGGGCTTCAAGAGTTGAGTGTTGGCCATCACTTTTATGCCAGAAATGAACTTAAATCACATAGAGGCAAAAAACAGACACAGAAAACACTGATGCTATTGTGCAGTGTGTGCAAACCCAGGGAGGCTGTGAGCGTAGTGGAGAAAGGAGGCAGCGAAAGAGGAGGAAGACAGATTAAGGATCCCAAAAAGAGCAGAGTGAGAAGAGATGCAGGAACGGGGTAATTAAATGAAACAAAGGAGGTGTGAAAGAAATGCAAGCAAGGCATAGAAAGGAACAAAAAAAAGAGGGATGGAAAAAGAAGTGGAAAAAAATAGAGAAACAGGAAGATAGAGAGTGAATAAGAGAGAGTTTGAGGAGAATCGATGTAGCGTCTGTCCACTGGGACCGAGCTAACAGCGCAGCAGACCGTGGATCTCAGGTGTCCAGTCGATGGCTGATGCATTAGGCTGCTGATACCCGCCGCTTTGGGTTCAAACACACATTTTCTTAATACAACATGAGCCCATTTCCCCCCCTCATTAATCATGTAACCTGATTAGGGCTAGAGGTCTGGCCCGTACTGAACCCTGCATCGCTCGCCGCCTTTCATTTTGTCAGGCTTCTCATCACGTACACACATGTGGATACAGATGTGCACGCATGCAAGAAGCATTCCACGATTTTCCATATGTTTAATAGTAGATGTATATACACTATTCCATTTAAACTCATACAGAAGGCTGCTTATATCCATACAGCAGCAGACTTGTGATTGCAGACGTCTGATGTATAGATACTGCAGCTGGTGGATTATTACTTATGATTGTAGAAACTATAAGCAAAGGATTAAAAAAAATAAAGTTCAGTTCTGTGGATCTGGTGTTCCTCTGCATATTTTAAAAGCTCATTTATATTTCTGAAACCCACAAAAAATGCAGAACAAAAGATAGGAGTTGTTATGCACCCCCACTAAACACCTTTAAATCACTCAAACAGACATTAAAAATGACGTGCTGTGCTTGAAATGCAGAGGATTTTGGAGGTGAGGTAATTTGATTTAACAATCAGTAATTAGCATATTATTATCATTATTCCTAGTACTTTGTATGTTCTGTGGTGTGGTCATGAAGTGATGCTTTGCCCTGAGTTGTCACCTTCTTTCTACTGTGGCTACAGCTGGTTGTGGTTCAGGTTGCAGGTCTTATACTCACAGGATGAATCAAGTCCAGATTTGATTTAGAGATAATTGAAGGTAATGTGTCGTTTCCAGAAAACAAACCTTGGCCCAACAATGGCACCGAGCCGCTGACAGTTTTAGTATATTGCCCCTGGTGTGGCATCAATGCAAGAATGAAGCCTATGCATGAGTGAGAGGTGTCCTGTATCATATATTACATCTACATCCATATATTAGACTCATACTCCTCATACCAGACATCCATGAATGACTATTCCCCAAAACTGTACTAGAAAATCTACACTCATAAATTACACCATATGCAGAAAATTTGACACCGTACATTTTTGAAACATACTCTGCTTTAATATTTCCATTTTCTGCTTCTTTCTGCTTTGACTCCACTTCTTCTCAGAAGCCAAATATTTTACTTTCCACTCCACTCCACAGCATTTGACAGATTTAGTTCCTTTTCAGATTTTGGTTTCATCTCCTCCTTGTACAGTCAAAAACATTTATCTCTAATTGCGTTGATCTTGACCTTTGTGATAAACTCAGGAATTTTCCTTCATGGTTCAAGAAAATGATCCTCTTTCTTAAAGCAGCGTATGACTTTCATCACAGTTTTTTCTTCAAATTTGTAAAACCAGAGTATAGACTAATTATCACTGTAAGTCAGTTGTCATCCTATGATACTGGATGTGTGATCATGAAAAACAATACTTAGACATCAGTTTCATGGCATTTTCTGAATATGTCATTGTGTAGGCTTATCATACACATGCTGTGAGGAGTAAGTGAGTGGCCTGGCCATACCCTGTATGGTGTGTATGATCAGCCTACACAGTAACATATTCCAAAAATGCAATAAAACTGATGTAAAAGCATTATTTTTCACGATCACACACCCCATTTTATAAGGTTATAATTGACTTGCAGTGATTCCTTCCATTTCTTCTGACCTGATAGTGGACACGGTTTCATTGCTTGTTGTCTCCATGTTTGTTGTTGCTGCGACTGCATGGAATTCCCATTTCCCACAATGCGCTTTGTGACAAAATTTTCAAAAAGGCCCAAGTGACGTATTGGTTTCATATGTAAACAAACAGCCTGCTTGTGAAGTTGTTCACCATGAGGGAAGGGATTTAGGTGTGTAAGCACAGAAAGACTAATGAATTAGTGATAATTAAATCAATGATATTCATTCATTTTCTATACCCGCTTTATCCTCACTAGGGTCATGGAGGTCGCATGGACCCAATCCCAGCTACTTAAGGGTGAAGGCAGGGTACACCCTGGACAAGTTCCCAGTTCATCACAGGGCTGACACATAGAGACAATCACACCTATGGGCAATTTAGATTAGCCGATTAACCTATCTGTGCATGTCTTTGGATTGTGGGAGGAAACTGGAGTACGTGGAGAAAACCCACGCAGACACGGGGAGAACATGCAAACTCTACACAGAAAGGTCCGAGAATCGAACCCAGGTCCTTCTTGTTGTGAGGCACGAGTGCTAACCACTGCACCACTGTGTCGCCCCATGATATTCAGTTATTAAATTATAATATTATATTAAATAAATATCACTTGGTTTTTACAAATTTTAAGAAAAATTTGTGATGGAATTTGTGAACTGCTTTAAATTACATAAACTAAAAAACCCACTTGTATTCTCTGGAACAGTCACAAAGATGAAAATAGGCCATTTTTTCTGAATACATGAAAAGTTGACGTTTTAGAGATATATGAAAATCATCGAAATACAGTGGATTACTGTAGTTAAACAACAGTGTATTAAGTGGTAGTTATATTGCAATATGAATATAGCCACAATATGAATGAAAAAACATCATATGACACCATAATCATCATAATAGCAAACCTTTTCTCTTTTACTTTTCATACTTTTAATATGTTTTCCCGAATCTGCAAATAATACAAGTAAATAAGTTTTGGTTGTGTATCTTTGACTTAAAGTGGAGTATTTTCACATATTAATGGAATACTTCCTTGGTCACTGGGACTGTGGTTAGATGGTTGTTAGGAATGAGTCGTGTCCCTTCTACAGACACAGAGCTGGGAACTTGTCAGTGTTATGATTATGACTAAATTCAGCCGCTCATCAGTGCTGTGAGTGTGAAAGACAGGCTGACACATGGAGTTAAACATCGTACCTCTGAACTATGCACTTTTCTGTTATGCACTGATAAATGACAAGTCCAATCATTTATCTGCTCAGGCTCTTTCTGATATTTTCTTGGAAAGCTGTGTTGGAATCTGCAATTTGAAAACAACCCAAAGTAGTTTTTAGAATCTTATATCAGATTTCTATTTCTCTAGATGAGCTAATGTGTCAGAGGTACTACATTTAACATTACTGCCGCTTGTCACTCACATATTTACAGCCTTTTTTAATTATGAAAGACAAGGACTTGAAGTAGCTTTTTTTTTCCACATATTCTATGATGTCACGCATATATTTGGTCACCCTGCATGTTTGTGAATCACCTATTTGTTCTGTTGAACCCTTGGTATCAGGAATGAGTTTACTATGCGGTTTTGGCCAAGCTCTCAAAAATCTGATTTGTCATTGTTTTGTAAATTGTGACTCTAATACCTACCAAGGATTTAAAATGAAAAATAACTGAATTAACCCAAATTATTACATTAATTAACTCATATTTAACATCCAACATATTTCTATATCTGTTCAGAAATGTACAATCTACCAAAATGCCTGTTAATTTCACTCAAACCTAAAAATTGCATCTTTTTATCCTCTTTACCACCAGAACCACCAACAGGTCAAAAGCTTTCTAGATTTTGACTTGTTGTTTCACCTTCCTTGTTGTTACATGTAGTCCAGATAAATCTAAATTATAAATATTGTTCATTTATCCCTGTAAAAGCCTCCAGATCAAAATCACTTCGATAGACATGTATTGATTTTTGCACCATTTATGTTAAAATATTAAAGGTTTTTATGCACCAGCAGTCCAGACACACACAGCAGTGTATGTCTGGAAGATATGGCAAGACATTTCTGACAGTTTACAATGGGAAAAAAGAAATAAACACGCAGATGTGGTTTTCTAATACCTATGTTCATTTTCATTTAAGGCTGATTGACTTCTATGCAAAGCTTTTTTTAAAGATACATCATCTTTAAGAAAACTCTTTTATTCCCTGTGCCATCAGAGTTCTTTCTTCTGTTGATGGTCAAACATTGTGACCACAATATAAATCTGTTTGCTTATCTGTCTATGTATTTATTTATTTATTTTTGTCCCTCCTAGTCTGTGCACTTGGACCTATGCTGCTCTATTCCACTGAGGCTATCCATGTGATTTTATTTTGTTTGTGTGTGTGTGTGTGTGTGTGTGTGTGTGTGTGTGTGTGTGTGTGTGTGTGTGTGTGTATTGGATGTTTTTTGTTGTTGTTGTTGTTCTTGAATTCAATGACTGGTAGTCTGTAAACTAAATTGCCCAATGGGGATGAATAAAATAGTTTAAAAAAAAAACCAGACAACAACAACCCAAGGAATAGTTAAACAAACCGATGCTTGATGTTCTTTAGAGAAAAAAAGACTTTATACACTGACATGATTCTGGGCTAGAAATGCCTGTGTGGGTAAATTTGACCTATTTTTAACACAACTGATCATAATAAGTCATCATTTCAGCACAGTTTCCGTAGGTGAGTAAAAAAATGCAATGCAAAAATGATATCCTGAATGAATCACTGACTTTACTCTCAGTGACACCATCGGTGAAGCAGGAGAGGCCACCTGTGTGCATGCATGTGTGTGTGGTCATGTGTGTGCTCGGACTGCAGAACCTGATGGACCATAGCAGACCAAGTCCGGCTGCGTTTACATGCCTGAGACACTGTCACAGATATTCCCGCAGCGTCTGTCACTCAGCACATATGCACTTGCATAGCTCTGATAGCGATAAACACACGTGCACACACACACACACACACACACACACACACACACACACACACACACACACAGCATGAACACCACAACTGTGCAATCAGTATATGTCACCAAAAAGAGAAGAACATTAATTAGAAACATGTTTTGGACTCTGTTCTTGAACTAATCAAACTAATCCAATCAAACTGCTTCAGTTAGGTCGTTGGCTTTTATGAGAAAACTTTAATCTCTTTGGGAAAGGGCTGCATGCATAGTTTATAATCCTCCAAAATTAACAACCATAGAGATTTGATTTGTATACAAACACGAGAAGTTTGTTACAGTTGAAGTATTACCATGTAAATTACCTCATTTCTTTGTTCTTGTAAACTGATTCTATCCCATAGCCAACATGTTAATTCCATAAACAAAGTTTTTGCGCATATTGTGTCATTTATTGCAATTTATAGTCCTGAGGGAAAAGTGAGTTTTCCAAAAGATTAGAGAGGAGAAACAATTATTGTGAATGTGTGCCTGATATAGTGGCACAAAGTTTAGCAGAGGAAGAAGAGAGGAAGCTCATAGATGCAGAGGGTTTGTTTTTTTCTAACTGACCGTTGACATTTATAGACAGACAGACAGATCCTCACATAATATCAGCTCAGATGTCTTCATGATCAAACACCTAAGCTATGACAAGTCAAGTAAAATCAACTGAAACAAAACAAAGGCTTGTGTCCTCAAACAACCAGGAAACATGTACTAGATGTTGTGAAAGTATTAAAATAAATAATGTGAACGCACAGTTTTGAGCCAAACTGTCCTTACATCCACACAAAGGTTCAGTTCTGTTAAACGCTCTGCATCATGCTCAACTTTCTTTAACTTCACTGGACATTCTGACTTGTCATTGTATTCATGTTTCTGTGTTGGTGTGTCGCATATTAATTTCCATTTTTATCTCAGTTTAACACACACAAATATGTGCACATACAGGGATGGTATTTGATGGTATTTTGGTAAATGGCAGAGGGTGCAGAAAGCTCGAGTTAGCAGTCTGCACCGTTTCCTGCTGGAGATTCATCCTCTGACTATCACAATGGCTCTGATACAAGATACCCATCCATACACACACACACACACGTTGAGTTCTTAGATGCATGCAATTTGAATGAGAGCTGAGACACTTTGGGTCCCAGTTAAATGGCACTGAGGCCTTATTAACAGATTAACAATTTAAGAACAGATTACAGCGAGACTTATTTCCTAGAAAACTTAGAAACGTCCTGCGTGTGATCCAAAACGTTAAATACCACGGCCTTTAATTACAAATCTAGGTAGAAATTTACTTCACGGCCACTGAACTGTCAGAATCATCACTAAGATTAATGGTGCCATTATTTTCCAGAGAGCAGGCTACGCTTACACTGGATGCTGGTTAGACTCTGGGCCATCCTCCAATGGGCCCTTATGATCTTTACGGATCAATGATGCGTTAAGTGGCCCTTTGAAAATAACATAGTGTTAAGTTGTTCTGTCAATCATTGAGTCCATGAGCTGGGCTGTAGCACTTCAACTTAAGAGCTGCCATCTTGTTAACATGGATTTACTCATCAGCTCAGAAGTACTAATGGTTGCACACAAGCCTCTATACCAACACATAGGCTGCAATAAAACACACACACAAACACACATATTGCATCTTACAAATATTTGTTTATTTTAGGTCATACTAGGAAGTATTTGATTGAAGAGGTGCAAAATAAAAACATAAGAGATGATGCTATTGTTTTAAAGCGTTATAGGTAATATTCCTACATTTAAATATTACAAAATGATGTAAAAAAAAAAAAAAAAAAAAGCATTACAGTGTTGAAAATAAAGGGTGAAGTTATATCAAAGAGGCCAATGCGACCTGGATTTATTCACGCTCATGGACTGGAGGATTTACATGACCACTAGAGGGAGTAGTGAACAGTGGTCTGCTGATCTCCCATGGTGATGATAACTAACACCAGGGATCTTTGACCAAAGCATCAGAAAGTGATAAGGTGGGATGAGAACCGCTAAGAAACACTCTTTAGTATCAAAGAAAGTGATAAAGTTAAAGCTGAAAGCTGGTCACAGCTGTAAATGAGAACAATGGAGTTTGATTCTGAAATTGCAGCGTTTCTTCTACAATAGTGAGTTTGATTATGAGACTTATGAAGGTATAAAACAGAGCGAAGCTACAGTCTTTAATGTAAACTATCAGCAGATGCAGCACGCGAATATTATAAGACATGCTATTATTTAGCCTGTTAGAATGACACTGAATATTTGTTTGGGGAAAAAGCTCCATGATATCATAATTTAGATATCTGTAAATAATGAGCCTTATATTTTATTCAATATGTGGAGACAGTGTTAATTCATTGGTGGTTTTGGTTGTTCTAAGTGTGTTCTAATATTAGACTTTCTCCTGTTGTTGAGAGTTTGGAATATCATTACTACATAGAACCACTTGAAGCCCCACATCACTGCAAGATGTGGCCTCTGAGATCCCACAAATAAGCAAGTCAGAGGAAGTTAATAAATAAGAAATTGCCTAAAACAAAAGTTTTACTGTTTGAATTGCCAGCTGTCATGTCATACGACCTAAACTTGAGGAAATAATTGAGAGCTGAACAATGTTGAATTGATTTCACCCTGTCTCATTTACTGAATTGGACCACTTCTCCTTCTCCTTTTCCCTGATCCACCTTTACCACAACTAACTCCATCTTTCCAAAGAGTGACATTCAGTCCCCCACCCACAGTCTAGCAACACACACGCACATGCACACGCACATATGCATTCACACATACACATGCGCACAGATGCACACAGCCTAACTTTGAGGGCAAGCTAGCAAATTCCTGAGGGCTATCAAGTTTCGGGTTGCCTTGGCGACCGAGCACAGAGGCAGATCCATTAATCATTGAGAGGCGTTCACTCCAGAGTGGAGGTCAGACTGATTGCTGTGGATAGGGTATCATCCCAAAACACACAGACGCACACACACACTCACACATGCATTTGCACTGAGTAGCACTGTGAGGATACTCATTGACATAATGTATTCCCTAGCCCTTTACCTTAACCTGAACTGCCACAACTGAATCCTTAACCCTGATTCGAACCCTAACCTTAAAACCAAACCTGAACTCAAATCAACCCTTTGATAGTCCAGCAAAGGTGATACAGAGCAAAAATATCCTACTTCTGTAGTCTTGTCCTCACTTCATTGGGGTTCTTACACCTACTTCATGAGGCTACGTTAATGGTTATACTCGTTGATTAATCTGTTC
>JAQQZY010000008.1:18751654-18771369 GCA_030068375.1 Ostorhinchus rueppellii
TGTGTGTGTGTGTGTGTGTGTGTGTGTGTGTGTGTGTGTGTGTGTGTGTGTGTGTGTGTGTGTGTGTGTGTGGTTTGAGGCAGTCGAGTGATGTGATACTGAGTTTGGGTGGAACTGACAATAGTGTCTCTAATGAAGAGGTCCCATGGTGAAGCGATAGAAATCTACCAACTGGTCAATCTTTGGCCCAACAGTCAATAACACACATGGCCGTTCGCGTGACACACGGCACCTTGTACCTGACAACACCCGCCACAACTTCACAAATAACACAAATCATGTTCCTCATCATCCTGCTGTCATGAATAGTTATCTTTTCAACAAGTAGTATCCTTTAATGCCTCCTCATTCTCCTTATTATTTCAAATCTACTCACACAATTTCCTAAAATATTCCTTTTAATTGCCACCAAACTGAATGTATATAATTATTCATCTTTAAAGCTGATTTGATTTCTGCCTTAAACCCTATCGACCAAATAGCTTAAATACAAACAGAATTATTATTATTCTTTCTTTTTCTTTTTTTTTTTTTTTGGTCTCACCTTTGTGCCGGTCGCTGCCGTTTTTCTCCTCCTCTGTTTCTGTTTCTCGACAGACTCTCCTTCTCCTCTTTCTGTCCAGCAACATCTGCACCACACCCGCGAACTTTATTGCTCTGTTAGGTCGACCGGACACCTGGAGGTTGTGCGGCATTTTCTGCACTGCTGCCGCTACTGTGTCATCTCTCAATTAGACAAAAGGATTCGTCATGATCGACTGCTTTGCACCTTATTACACACGCACGGAAATGTTTATGTTAAGCTCTCCGAAATTAAGCAGCAAATAATTATTTTTGAAAAATTAAATTATATGTTAATTTTACATGTAAAGTTATTTAAATGTTTTCTAGCCAAAAGTGTTGGTCAGTTTTTACTTTTCAGCATTTTTAATGAATTCTATCTTTACGCACAGCTTCAAAACTAATTAAACCATGTGCGTAATTACGCATCCTTACCGTAGTTAATATTAAAAAATGGCTGTTGCGGTTCAACCTGCTTAGATGAGATTTATCTAAATAAACTCAAAGTAGAGGATGTTGTGGTTCCTTCTTAAACTCTAATGATTTTTGTACCAGTCTTTGGAAATATAATCAAGCATCTGTCCAAACCATTAAATCAGTATCACATCATTTGTTTTCTGAGTTTCACATGTACGAAAGAATGAACGTAATTAGCTTTAAAGTTCCAGGCGTTGAGGAAAATCTTGATTGATTTGTGAGAGCTGCCAGAGCTGTAAAGACACGGTGCAGCCGGCTCGGTGCGCTCTGGCGCCATCCTTCCCCCAGCTGCGGGATCAGCGCTTCGCTCCTTCTCTAAACTTCCCCAGCCCTGCGCTCTTTGGCTGCCCGGGGTGTCTGTCAAAGTTAAAGGGAAGGGGAAAAAAACTGTTTAAGAAGAAAAATCTGAGCAATATTTCTATTGGTAGGCGGGCTGGTCGTGAAGGGAACAATCGGGTTGACTTTGCCAGGGAGCCACCTCAAAGCATATCAGGTTACTTTGAGTGACAGCGTAACCATGGCAAATAATTTCACTAAGGCTATTGTCTTATCCTCACCATCCCCGGGTCAGATAACCGACCAATCAGAGTTCATATAAACGCTTGTCTTGCCAGCTTAGAATAATATTATTAAAACGAGCCAGCGAGCCCGGTCTCCGGGAGTAGGTTATGTTGAAACGGCATAGAAAAGGTGGAGGAGGACGATAGACGGAGAGGCAACTTTCTCTCTTTCTCTCTAACCTTATGAGGAATTGTCGCCTGGGGTTTTGCATGGCTGAATGGACTTGAGTTTATTTACGCAGTTGGATATCGCCTAAGTTCTGGTCAGTTTGAAGTTTTAGGCCACTCTTTTGGGGACCTTTTATCGCTTATGGACTTAATGCGTTTTGATTTAATGAGAGACTGAGGGAAGACGTGGAAGTGAGGCACAATATAATCTGTATTGGTTTACGTTGTCGCCATGTCCATGCTTCCGACGTTTGGTTTTACGCAGGAGCAAGTGGCGTGTGTCTGTGAAGTCCTCCAGCAAGGGGGGAACATCGAGCGACTAGGGCGCTTCCTCTGGTCCCTCCCGGCGTGCGAACACCTCCATAAAAATGAGAGCGTCCTCAAAGCAAAAGCCGTGGTCGCGTTCCACAGGGGGAACTTCCGAGAGCTGTACAAGATCCTGGAGAGTCACCAGTTCTCGCCGCACAACCACCCGAAGCTGCAGCAGCTGTGGCTCAAAGCGCACTACATCGAGGCAGAGAAGCTGAGAGGCCGTCCACTCGGGGCCGTGGGGAAGTACCGCGTCCGGAGAAAGTTCCCTCTGCCCCGCTCCATCTGGGACGGAGAAGAGACGAGCTACTGCTTTAAAGAGAAAAGCAGGAGCGTCCTCCGGGAGTGGTACACCCATAACCCTTACCCATCCCCGAGGGAGAAAAGAGAGCTGGCCGAGGCCACTGGACTCACGACCACGCAGGTCAGCAACTGGTTCAAAAACCGACGGCAGCGAGACCGAGCAGCGGAGGCGAAGGAGAGGTAGGAGAAGACAGACATTTAGCTCCCAAACACACTGGCAGGATTTGTTTATTCATTCTGAATTTTGTGATGAAGCTAAAATAAGTACATTTTTAACGGTGCCATAAACAACCACCTTATCCTGTGTGCGTCTTGGCTACATTTGCTGACCTACATTACAAAAATATTGCATTATCTTAGGGGCAACAAGTTTTTCAGACTTTACGGAGTGGAAAGTAGTAACTTTGAAGCCTGTCCTCAGACTGTTGTTTCTGTCTGTTTGTGAAAACTGTGCATGAAGGCCACGCGTAAAAAGTTGAAACGCGCAAAATTAAAGGCTTCTTGTCAGGTAAATTATAAGGTTAAAAACTGTTGCATCACTCTTCTTTTATGTTTTAGTAATCACACTTATTATAACATGAAATTCGACTTTCACGTTTTAGGTTTGAAAAACAGTTTTAACCCTTCAGATACTGAAGTTTGCAGATGTATAAGGGAACATCTCAGAACATGTCTAAAAGTTGTTTTGTGGTCTAATTGATGTGGCGGTGTGTGTTGCCTCCATATCTGCCAGATGACATTTCATTAAGACTCGTTTGTACATTTCAAAGTTTTGGAGTTACACAGGCAGGCGTGTAGGGCGGTTTGGTAGACGTGTTTTAGTCAGGTGTTGGCTGGGCTGGTGTCTTCTTTCACCCTCTGGCCTCTAATTCGGGCTGAAAGCTCCGCGTAAATCATGTCTTCCCACTGGAAAAACCTTAGTCACCACTGAAAACACTTTTAACTTTGCCATAAGCAACACACACGCGTTTACAGGTAATTAAGCCTGTCATCTATACAGACCCAGTAAAGGCCGAGAGTTTGGTCACTCTGATAGGAACACTGCTTCCCCTCAGGTCACTGCGGTGAAATTAGTTTGGTATTACACACACACACGCGCGCGCCTTCAGCCAGATACAGTAGATTAATTGTCATCCGTCATTGTCCACCAGTGCAACCATTTAACTTTGTCCTCTGGTGCACTACACTGAGCAATAAGCTTTAATTATTTCACTGACTTTGTAATTGTTTGCACTTTGGCACACATGCGCACAATGCAATACTTGACAGACGCATTAATAATTCATTATGATAAGCATTTATACATTAATTAGACTTTTATGTCTGTGTGTCATTGTGTAATTAATCCTGACTTTTTCACCAGTATGAACTGCACTATTTTTTGCTGCTGTTGTTGTATTTCGCCCTTTTCATTATTTCTAAATGAATCAGCATTTAGAAATATTTTAATTGGGTTTTGGTTCTTTAAGTTGAATTCTCTTTATTCCTGATTCCACATATGTGTTTGGTTTAGTTATTTTATTTTATTATGTCTCCGTCCTTCTCGAAGCTGTGTTGTTGTGATCTGAGTGTCTGTGTCTAAACCAAATGGATGGATGATTTTGTTTTTCTGTTCATAGAGAAAACAACGAGAACTCCAACACCAATAGTCACAACGCATTGACTTCTTCCATGAATGGAAATAAAACTATTTTGGGGAGCTCGGACGACGACAAAACGCCTTCGGGGACACCGGATCACACGTCTCCGAGCCCGGCTCTGCTCCTTGGCTCGAACACCGGTTTACCGTCCCTGCACGGCCTTGCGCCCCCGCCGGGACCCAGCGCCATCCCGGTCCCCAGCGGCGCAGACTCGGTGCACCACCACCACTCATTGCACCATGACACCATACTGAACCCTATGTCTTCTAATCTGGTGGACCTTGGCTCTTAAATACCGGGACAAAAGGGAGACAGAGAGCACTGTTTTTGGGGAAGTAATCTACGAGGAGGCGTGAGTCAAGCTTCAAGCACTTGCGGCAAGGTGCAAGGCAGACAGACTGGAAACACTGCGAAAACAGCGGCCGTAACAAATCATTTAGTCTCATATTTAGCCTTAAAACAAGTGGGGATCAAATCTCCAGATTCAACTTGTTTCACAGATTTTCCCAGAAACAAGTGTTAGTGCAGAGCACTTCAGAAGTTTGCAAAAAATTTCACTGATGCACAATACTCCCATCCCACTGGCATATTTTTTCTCCTTAATTCTCTTAAGGAAAATACGAATCTCCAAATTATTAAACTTGACCCACGAGATTATATGACTTGTTCAGACATTTTTTGCAGTGGTGATGGATGCAAATGTGAGGCAGATCGAAGTCGTTTTAGGTAAATAAAAAATAAAAAGTAAGAAAAAAAAGTATTTTACCGGAATGTAACACCGTAACATGTTATATTGTTGAAAACAATAACAATGAAACGTCTTAATTATTATTAATTACCGATGTTATTTTAGGGGTGTAGATATCTCGACATCGAGTTAAGTGTACCCCATCGCTTTTTATTTTATTTTTTTTGTTTGTTTACATAGGGTTGTTTCCAAGAGAGCCATAAGCAGATGCTTTTCTTTTTTTTCCCTTTGGAAGGGGGCGGGGGGATGTGATGAGGGGATATGATATTCTTAAGTGTCTTATATAACAAGAGCCGTGATATGATGGAATATCTTAATCTCTTGATATTATTTGCATTTTCATTTGGAAAGAGACTGCATGTAAACTTTGCGATACATGATGAAACATAAAACGATTCATACACATATAGTTTCATATACCCTTTACAATAAAAGAAAAGAAATACATTGATTAAAACGAGGATTGCTTTGATTCTTCTTACAATGAATGAATGTTAAGTATTTTTGTGGACATTTTTCTTTTCTTCATATTTTTTATTTTATTGTATTTTTTTTTTACAAACTCGGTAACACTTAAAAATATCTCAACAAAGCTGCTGTTGTTGTGGAGCTTCACATACAGCTGAATAAATCATCTAGAAAATGCTCTTAATTAGAGAGCTATGTATTTGAATGGAGGATTATTGTATTTCAGTTGTGATCCTATTTTAAATATTCAACAGGTTATAAATCTGTCCATGGTCTGTGTGGTGGTAAGAAGGTCAGGGGAATTAATTATTAGGCCAAAAAAAAAAAAAAAAAAATGCGTAAAATTAAGAGCTCTTTGACACATACCTGTTCCAAGAAAGGAGATATTGTCCTGTATGTGTGGGCAGGCGCATGCATGAGTCTATATGTGCGGATTATCTACCATCTATACTTATAAACGCTGCAAGGGAAGTGTGTTTCTCATTCCCCACGAGTCACTTCACGGTTAAAATGTCAATGTCTCCACAGAAAGGCCTCGAAATATCACTGGAAACAAAACGTGCAATAATGAGGATGAAAATAACACTTCACTTCTTGAAATAGTTTAGATGTATAAAAGCAGAAGTTTTAACTGTAACACTGCAAAACAAAAAAAATAGCCTTTTATTTAAAAAAGTATTTCCCTGATGAGGTCAAAGTTCATCATCCCGACACTAAACAGACAGGGGCACTTAAAACAGCGGTTAATAAAAACAAAAACTATTCATGAGCATGTGTCATGTGGCCGTCATTGGCAAAGCTGGGCGAAATTTAGACGCACTTTTCCAACCGGGAACCTTGATGTTGAAGTGATGACACCTTATCTTTCCGCACTCGACAGAGAGGAACAAAAGTGCCGTAGTGTTTGGTGGATAAAAAAAAAAACACAACTGGAAACGGGCGTTGAAAGAAGACACTCTGTTTGAACAGCTTCAGCCGTGAAACACCTTCAGCTCCCCCCTGACACGCTGCCTGGGCCATTCTTGTTGGATAAACTTGAAACAACACAAGCCTTTTCTGTCATTTGGCAACAGGTTCAAGTTTTATCACAATAAAATATCAGTGCGCAGTTTGACATCATTACTATTCATGCCTATTATTTATTTTCCCAGTTGGTTTGCGCTGTGATGTCACTGCCTAAGGGGAATCACAGGAATTACCCATAATTATGAACAATTAAGAAGTAATAATGTGTTTTAAAAGAACGGCAAATCTGTTCCATTATCAGTCAAACAGCAGCTAAAGATAACGCAAAGTGTGCGTAAAGAGCGCGTAAACGGTGTCTCCTCTGTCTGTAAATGTGCAGGATCAGTCGCACCTTGTTGGGCACAGCCTTTGGCCCACGAAGGTCAATTACACACGCAGCTCAAAACCCCACACTCGGTAATTAACGAGTACCTCAGTGCGCCTACATATGGCTCTACTCAAAACAAGCATAAAAGAGGCTTGCGAGGAGACATAACACGAAATAGTTGGTCCGTCACCAAACCAACTTTGCAACCCCACAAAGAGCTGTGATGTTCGTCTCCTTTCCTCGCGTACGTTTCCCTCTCTTGTTTCCCATAAGGCTTGAAATGTGAGCTTGAACTGGCATTGTGAGTGCGGCATATGCCTGCGCGGGGCCGGGGAGGAGGCTATTAAATGTTTTTTGGGCAGAACATGTTGGGAAAATCCTCCCGCCCTGAAGAAAATGCACACTGGTTATAAAATCCGATATGATTTCTGCCAAGCTTATGGGTATAATTGGCCTCGAAAAATCAGGAATAAGGAACAGGAGTGAGGATAAACTAGTAGACAGGTGTGAACTGGTCGTTGTTTGTCGCGTAAATTCCTCCTGGGGCTGTTTAAACGCCTGTCAGTGCATCACAGAGGAGGAATATGTTGGAGATTAAACGTCAAGTGTTCAACAACTTTAAGGCAAACAGTGTTGTCGAACAGAGGTTAATTCCCTTTTGCCTGAGGACAGCAAAGAAAATCATGAAACAATCAGAAGGGAATGTGTGTCCTGGCCCTGTAAAACTCATACCATAAACCTTTATAGAATACGCAAAAGCCTTTGTGGGAGTTGAGCTGTAAAAAGTCTGTTTTTGTTCTGTGACTGATGGGCCCGAATCAACAAATATAGGAATGGTATTTTCATTATAATCACATCTCCTTAGTACATAATTATTTGCGCACATGGCACTATTTTCTTGTGCGTAATAAATTTGTTTTGTATATTTCATTCATGGGCAAAGCTCTTAAAATCATTTATTCCTTAAATAAAGTGGAGACGGGAATTTAACATTTACATAGGTTATTTTTGTTTCTATTTAGGTGAATATTTATTAAATTTACCCCCAATGTCTGTGTTTTTGGAGCGTTTTTGTGTTTTAAAGGTTTAGAAAGATTTTTTTTTTCGGTCGCATGTTTTTTTTTTTTTTAGCTCCTTTAATATGTCTCGTTGGACCCTATCAGCCACATTCAAAATACTTTATATTATTGTTTATGTGCAACACTTTGGACTCCAGTTTTTTTAACTCCTAATTTTATTTCTCATATAAAGTTAGCGAATTTTGAATGACGCGCAGTTTGGCATGAATAATTCCTGAAAAATCTAACAGCTCCAGCTTGAAGCAATCTGTATAAAAGCAAATTGTTAATAATTGTTTATAGTTTATATTATAGTTGCTTTATTCTGTACGTGAATGACAGTAATTATGAATGAACGCAAAAGCGGTAACGATTGTTTATCCTCGTTTTTATTTATTTATTTATTTTCATTTTAATTTAATTTAATTTTTTTTCATGAAGTTGCACAAATTACAGCACTTCCTATCCTTATTCCTGACATAAGTCGCTTTATGCATGACCTACTGATCAGCATCAACTCAAATAAACCAGCAACGCCATAAGTGATGAAAGTAATGATGCTGCAGTTTTATTCCCCTGTGACATATTAAATCAAAACCTGCTCTAAATCTGATAAGAATAATTTACAATGGCAATCTCAACTTTTTAATGGGTCACGTGACTGGTTACTACTGGCTGCATTTGTTAGTATTTGAGGAGAATGGTATTACCAAAAGCATTTATTAAATTCTATGAAAATGTGAGCAGGATATTTGACCTGTATAACTAACCCTTTTTAAAGCGATGTCAGCAGAATCCAGTTGAAATCCCAAGTACAGTGATGATGGTCATAATGTGACACATTATTGGTCCCAGTGGGAAAATTCTGTATTCCCTTAGCTCCCCTCTAGGGAGGTCAGAGGTCAGATTTTTATAGCAGGAGCCTTAAGACTGGGAGGGATTCACTGTCTTGCTCAAAGACACCTCAGTAAAGCAGGTTATTGAGGTCGGATCCTGCGGTCGGTGTTTATCAAACTGCAGATATGATCCACATCAGGGGTGTCAAACATGTCAGTTCAGGGGCCACATGCAGCCCAATACGACCTGAAGTGGGCCGGATCATTAAAATAATAATATATAAATCATATCAATGCCAAAATGTGTCATTCTAACTATGTTTTAGAGGGAAAAAAGTGAAATTATATTATCAAAATGTTTACATCTACAAACTATCCTTTAAAAACATGTGAAAAACATAAGCAAAATGAAATTCATTAATAAAAAAAAGGTGCAATTTTCACAATTTATGCCATTATTTGGCGCCAGCTTCTCATTCCCACATGTTCATTATAACATACAGATCACAGTGGATCTACAAATACACAAAATATTTAATAACAGGCAGAATATTGGTACAGTTACTATTATTTATATTTTTTTATTTGTAGCCCAATATGATTTCAAAATGGCTGGGACAGTAAAATAATAACAGAACCTGCAAATAATGTCAAAAAAGTTTTTCATTATTTACAGTTTATTATGATAGTATTTTACTGGTCTGACCCACTTTAGATTGAACTGACCTAAAATTATTTTAGCATCCTCGCTTGTTCATAACTTCAGTGTAATTTCTGTATTTCCATAATTCCTCCCGCAGGCCGGATTGGATTCTTTCGTGGACCGGTTTTGCCCCCCCCCCCGGGCTGCATGTTTGACACCCCTGATCTAAATAGAACTGCAGAGTCAGTAAAGTGTAAAAAAGTCCACGTTCAATATGAGGATGTTCATACAACATGCAATATTTCAGAAACACAAAGAAGCAGAGAGTGTTAAATGTTGGAGGATTTATGTCACTTGTTGCCCAGAAAGGTTGGTGGTTGTGCTACCAAGTAAACCAGATAGGACTTACATCATCAGTACAGTCCATCTGCAAAGTATAAAGTATCTGTGTGACAAATATCAGCTTGTTGCACCGTATGACAGTGTTAGCACATATACAGCCTGTGTCCTGTCTTATCTAATGAGTCCTTAGTTTTCATTTGAACTGGAAGTGAAGTAAACTTTCGATCAACTTCAGTTAGTAGGGGAAAGAAACCCTCTTCCCCTACTGTGGTTAAATGTAACAGCAGACTATTCATCTGTACAGACTAAACTGTCCTGTCGAATGGGAATAACATATTTAAAAACTGAAATTCCTCTGTGATAATCTAAAAACCATGAGTGGATAGGGCTTGCGAGGGCTGCAATGCCATTGCCAGGAGAAAGCCGTGCATGGATAATAAATATCTGGACCTAAAATGTAAAGTAGAATGCATCTGAGGTAACGTCACCAAAATAATGTGTTTATAACGTCAAACTATATGGTTAATTTCAATAATATGACATTTTTAAGAGTTGTTTCTCAGCTTGCAGTAGGTTAATAAATGAATAACTGAGTAAGTGGTTCTTGTGTAAAATAAAACCCACAGTGTATAAGGGGAAAAAATGCAAATCTGTGGAGGTTTTGGGTTGTACAAACATTTGGGATGAATTCAAATCTAATTCAAAGTAGGGTACAGATACTTAGATACTGTCTTTATGGTTGACAAGCAGCACAAGTCCAGTGTTTTTCATGCGTCCTGTCATAAATCAGCATATCAGCATGAGCATCTTACACATGACCAAGACCACCCTGACAGAACGGAGAATCAGATAAATGTCCATCACAATCCTGCTGCAGCGTCATACAACAAAAGTCATTGTTCTGCTTGTGCTCCACACATCAACCCGCAAAGCTCCTCTGTGGAGAAGGAAAACTTTGGCAAGAAGGGAAATTTAGAATGAATGACAAAAAGAGCTATTTAAGAGTGGACCCTCATGGGAGAGTGTTATCACTGTAATACTGACGGACCGGTCTTTTAATGATTTTTGTTTTTGGTTTTTTACTATTTTACAGGTTTTTACAACATAATGAAATATAGCATAAACAAGATTTTTTATTTATTTATTTATTTTGCCAGAGAAGACAAGGGGGAAAAAATCATCCTGACCATACAGATATTTCTAACTTATATCAAAGTTATTTATCCCATCAGTGAACCCGCTGTTTAATGAAATATTCACATAATCATCAGGGGTCGAGTACAGTGCTATGTTTATTGATGAGAACATTGATTTCAGCCTTTCCTTTGCCATTGTGCATTTTTGGTGTATCAGGTGTGTCCCATAAAACAGGATAAAACAGTAGGGGGTCTAGGGAGTGAGGAGGAGGAGGGAGGGGTGCACAGGGTGTAGAGTTACGGTCAGAAAAGAGAGAGAGAGAGGGATGGCCAGGGGAGTACAAGCATTAATGCACTCCCTGTGTGTTGGACGCCTACTATTACAAAACACACACTCACACATACACATATATAAGCGTACTGTGGATGGCCTTTGCCAGAGTGAAAGGTCACTTTATCAGGTCATGTACCGGCTTCATTCACTGCATCAACAAATAAAGAGCGCGGCCTACACACACGCACACACACTTGCATTTGACAGCTCAACAGTGACAAGTTCACAGATTCCCCAGAAAGTTCGGGTGTCCGTGCTTCATCTGGTGAATATTACAGAAACCTGCTGATGTTAATGTGCACATATAATTCCAAATGTGCAGGGGGTTTAAGAAAAGCCTCACCTGGGCTGTTCCCTTACTGTAAATTCCTCGATGGGAGACAAACACAGGCTATTCTGATCGCATTAGGTTCACTCCGATGGCTTTTCCAGCTATTGTCACCTGACACCGTTCCATTAAATCTGTCCACCGTAAAGATTAACTACACTTTTCTTTATGCTTTCACTGGGTGTTCACGTCGAATGCCAAAGGGCAGGTTAAATCACGCGCAGGATTTTCATAGTGTTTTACGTTCTGCCTTTTACTTCATGTTATATCAACTGTAGCAGGAGTGAGGCTCACTAAGTTGAACGGCTCTCAGACCAGTCCTTTTTTTTACATCATTTAATCGGACAAATTCTTAACTCTCTGTTATATTTAGTAAATGGCTTATTTGAATCTGCAATGTTTTGTGAAGTACACTATTTTTTTCACTTCTTAATAGGGTCACATGGTTAAAATGGTTTTCTTCATATTCTCATATCTATGATAATACATTTCACATGATATTATATATTTTCATGCATGCTTCATGTGATGTCACATAAAGGTGCTACCCTAATCTTATCCTCTGGAAACTGGAGTGAAATTATGTAACTATAACAAATTCAGGTCAATAATTGAAAAAATAAATAATGAAAAGAAAAAAGAGGGAGTTTTTATCATACAGGATTGGGCCAAAATTCTATGCAATAATAAGAGAGTGGATTTAACTCCAGATGAATGTGCACTCACTTCTCAGATCCTTTCTAGTGTAAGATGAATCTATGATATAAATTTACATAAACTGTCTCTTGGCCAGGCCGTTATTGTAAATGAGAATCCATTCTCAACTAACTTACCTGGTTAAATAAAGGTTGCATAAATAAATAAAATAAATGAACCCATACATATATGTAACAATATTTTATTATATTTCTTGAAAACATGAGTAAACCAGAACTTTTGTTTTTTGTTTTTCGTTTCATCGTATCTAAGCACAGAAGGTTTTACACATTTTATCTCTGAGGCAGATCATTTCCAAAGAATTCAAGACAAATGTTGTTGAAGGTACTTCGGTGGAAAAGTTTAGAAATTAGAGGTTGATTTCACTAAAGATTAATGAAACACAGAGACGAGGTAAGACATGTAAGAGGAACAAAACAAAGTGAAATAGACATAACGTAAGATGTGAAAAGGGAGTAAAAAGATTTTTAAAAAATACACAATACTGAGATACTGAGACCGGAAGAGTCAGTAAAATGCAGATATTATGGCAGTTCATGAAGTATTTTTTATAAAAATGTATCCTGTGGTGATGAGAAATAGATTATTTTTAGTCTTGAGCTGAAAAAGGTTGGCAACCACTGATACACAATTTAATACTTCTACAAAAGATTAGAGCCCTTTACTTTTATAGGCTTGACATAATATAGTTTTAGGTGTTATTATTAGATGTTACTGAAAATTTATTCCATACAGATATAGATTTAGCGTTAATGAATACAAAGGAAGTCTGATGCCTGATCAGATAGACCTGCTTTTAAATGTCATTTTCATTGTTAACACACTTAGCCATTATTGTGTTATTGTTTTTAACAGGAATTTTGTACAAAACGTTTTCCTGTACCGACTAATTTTTATATCTTTCACAATATGTGAGGAGATGTTGAAACATGCTTAAGGAAAGCTAAATGCCAGTTAGTACAGAAGACGTGTTGGTTTTACTAAATCAACAAGAACAAGAAGCCGGACTACACACATTATTATGCCATTAATTCAGCTCCTTCTGTTTTGACTCGTTTGCTTTAATGTAGTGTATATTTTTATAGCTCAGTGTAAACTTAAAAAAAAAAGTTTTCTTAATCACAATACATCATGACAACAACATGATATAAAAAGAAAATATGATGAGTCTTGAACCATCAAACGTACTCATGTCACACTTCACATTAACAACTATTTGTTGCTTTAAGGGATTAAAGGTTGTGCAATTCATTCATATCCTGCTCAGAACTTGTCTGTTCCAGCTCAGGAGTGGATGAATGTAGCTTCCTTATCTAATTTTGATCAATCATTATTAGTGTTGATTGTGCACCGAGTCTAGCCAAATGTGTACAGTGTGCACCTCAGTCTGTTTCCAGCTAAACACTCAACGGGTTCAACCAGACTGACTGTTAACTCAGCATTTTATGTGTGTGCACACGCTTCCATGTTAGCACTGTTCAGAGGAATTAAACAGGAAAATGTCAGATCTCTTACTTTGCATACAAGGTTGATTAAAACTTAATAGAAACTGTTTAATATTTAGCTCAAGGCTTAACTAATGCTCACAGAGTAGTACCAGCACAGCCGTGGACTCTCACTGTGGATTTGTTGGAGATGACGGATAGGCCTTTGTCCTGTCATCCTGAGGTAGTAATCATAAACAGCAGTCAGTTTTAAGAAAAAAACAAAACAAAAAACTGAGAGACATTTGAGGTCTCCAACAGGTTTTTCCTGCATCTGAGGTGAGAAGGTTTTGACATTTAAGCCTGTCGGTAAAAGGAGGAAGGTGAGTGAAGATTAGCTGAATATAAGTGTTGGACAAACATGAACTGCTTCATTTAATCCTGTAAAACCATTAAACACACAATGACCTGGGGCACAGATGCCCATTAAACCACACCCCCCACTCAAATATGCCCACACACTGTCACACTGGAGTGAATGCACTTAATAGTATTTAGATCAGTATAAAAAGTAATACAACCTCGGAAAAGACTTGATGAAAGATTAGCATTTGGTTTAGTCTGTGTTTTATAGACTTGAACCAGGGTTGTGTGTGTGAAAAAGCCACAAAAAAAAAAAAAAAAAAAAGCTAAAAAATGTGTTTAATCTGAGCACTGCTTCCACCTCGTGACCAGACAGTGTAACTGCATGTGTGCTTTGGTAGTTACAGTGATCATTAATATAGTTCGTAGCTCTTATCAAACGGAGCTAAATAATTATTACCAATAACTAGTCTGAATGTAGAAAATAAAATTACAATAATATATTTAAATAAATCTAAAAAAAAAAAAAAAAAAGTATTAACATGATAGATGGGTTGTTAAAGTAATTTCTTTGTGCTTTATTTGTACATGTGCTTATAATAACAATAAAAATAATTACAACAATAAAATACTCAAAATAGCAAAATAAAAGACTAAATGAATGGCAACAAGTGTCACTATCTCATTTAAAGGCACTCACTTTTAAAGGGGATGATGCCCCCTTGTGGTTAAAATAAGGCTATTTCAGGAGGAGCAAACTTCAGGTTTTACATAATAAGTAATAGTTGACTTTTCCACAACTAAACTGCACTATAATTAACCATTTATATTGACAGTAAAATATTGAACATTTCACATATTTTACATTAAAACTACAGAAAGGTGGAATTTCTGTAGGATTTATCCACTATGATTTCAATAAAGTAAAGAACTGATGTGTATGTATTTATCATGAAACATCAAATTCAAACTTTGACCAAATACTTGTGAGATTAGATCTGTTTTATTTTTATTTTTTATTATTATTATTTTTTACCAATAAGAAGCTCATTTGAGAAGAAGTTAATCTGATGCTTTTTTTTTTTTTTAAACATAGTATATGTTCTTGATGTTTATAAAGTGTAGAGTGCAGCCCACTTGGCTATAGGAGCTGTATGATGGTTTTAATAAGAGAAAATGCATTTATAGTGATTAGAGGATTTACAATAAACAGTGATGACGATACCATCTGATTAAAAGAAACTCTCAGAAAAGACACTTTTTAAGACATAGGACTTGAATGTATTTTAACATCACTAGAGGGCAGTGCAACATAATGAACCATTTGTGTCTTTGTGTGTATTTGTGCCTGCACATCCGTGGTCATGGTGTTTGCGGTCATACTCTGCACACATGCATATGACATTTGAATGGATGAGAGGGAGTGATGTCTTAATCCCAGAACAAACACTATCCAGCCTCTCACTCATCTCTTCTCCCTGGAGCTTTATGGGCTACCAGTATGCTGTGGAGGATTACATCAGGGAAATCAAAAGGGTGCACATTTGCACATTGCCCACTGACATCGACACACCAAGAACAGACGCCACGGAGTTAAGCCAATTGACCATTTACACAGCTCTCCATCTCTCCCTTTGCCCTCTCCCAGTTCAATGCAACTGCTCTCATCCAGTTTTGATAATCTGTGTCTGTGCAGCTTTGACTTGACATTAATTTTTTAAAAAAAACAACTTATAGCACATATTTAAAACAGTTAATATCCATTTATTCGATTTAGTCCTTAAATCTGCTTCAGTAAAAAACCTGTATTTGGTTTGAGACGGTAACAATGAGCCTGAGTAACAGAGTTATGTTTAAACTGGTCCAATCTGACACTCTGGATCTGCTTGACATTGCTAGACATTATTTTAAAGTCTTTTCTAATGTTGTTACGGACTAGATCTTTGTAATAACAGTCAGTGTCTTCCATGTTTCCATCGTCCATTCCTCACCTTCTCTCCATTCAACATTAACAAAAGTACTTTATAAGTGAGAAAAAGGGGATGTGACTACAGGTCTGGTATTGCTTGTGTTAATAATGACCATCCTGTAACAGACACGTCTGTTTTCATGTGTAGTCTTGTTGTGATTTTCTCCATGATAAACACATTTGTGACCCTGTCTCTCCATTGTGTCATGTTGTGAGGCTGTAGTTTTACACAGGAAACTGGTCTTTTTCACTGTCAGAAGCAGGATTCTCAGTAAAGTTTTAGAATTTGTATCAGTCACACTATCAGGAACTACACCCAGAATGTAAAGTGTTGGTTCCAAAGGGAAATGAATACCCAGAATCTGTTTAATCTCTTTGTGCTTGTTCTTCCAGAAATCCTGTCCCAGCGTGTCTGTAACTCTTTGTGAGAAAAAAAGACAAATATCTTCTGTCCTCTTCCCTAAACTGATGCTTCTTTGTAATTGTATTTATTCTACGTAAATTAATATCCTCACTGATGAGGCATCCCAGCATCCCTCAGTTTAACAAAAGCATCAGAACAATGTGAATATTTAAATATCTGATGTTTTCACCCGCTCCTGCTCTTCTGTCATCCACCTCCACAGTCATACATCAGGTCTCTGAGCTCCAAACACTCGGCCTGTGTTTTCTCTCTCTATGCCTGGCTCTTATGGGAAACGTACGGCGGCTGCTGCTTGCTGAACTGGACTGAGTGGAAGCGGTACGGAGGACAAGGCTGGTGCATGCTTCAATAATACATGTGTTTTGGAGGCCACCTCGGGACAGAGGCCGTTTTAAAAGAGGTGCTTTAAAGATGTTCCATGACCAAGTCATGTACAGGAACCTATTAAAAATAGAAAAAGTGGTCGGACAAAACACGAGGCTTCAGCTGGGGGCCTCCAGAGCCCTGAGCTAGTTATTAACCAGCAAAGGTACATTTGGCATGCAACTCTTAAGTAGATCCTCTAATAGACAATGAATTTCAGATGGTGAATTTGAAACAGGGATTTTAACAAACTTTCTCCTTCTCCCCAGATGGCTCATCTACAGGAATAAAAGAACAAGTAAAACCTTTCAGTTGGATGAAAGGATCTGAATATAAGGAAGGAGGTGGAGAATGGAATATTTTCTGTTTTATAACTTCCAAGCATAACCACTGAAAATGTACTCCATACTGTAAGTATTCTTTTGTGCATGTACAAAACAAACACTTTAAACATTCTTTGTTTTTATACAAATTCAACAGTTAAAACCAATAATTTAAGGGGAAAAAAAGGTTTTCTTTTCTGGTGCATGTTTTACTTCCATGCCCCATTAGCCAGAAAGACTAATGTATCTCCATCTAACTGTTCTAGTACAGCTATAATCGACTCTAGTGACCCTAAGTATAAGGTGTTTATTCACGCATGACCCTGACATAGAGTTGAAACCGTTTGAGGACATGTGAGTGGATACAAAGTGGAGAAATGAAAAAGTTATTACTTATGGCATGTAACATCCCCACATACAGCACTCTTCCTGCAGTGAATTAATGGTGGATTGAGGTCCACGTAGTTGCCGGAAGCATTTTACTGTCCATTTACAGTGAAACCTCCTCTGTTTCTCCTGCTCTCTGTCCTGTTCCTCCCCCTCCCCTGCTCTCCACAATAGGGGATTTAAACTCTAAAAGGCTGCGCTCCACCGGATACCATTATATCCCCCTCCTCACTACCAGCTCTGCCATCCTCTCACACAAACACCAGTCAGTTACTTGGCTCCTTGGTGGCATCAGTAAAACTCAGGGCATCAGTTTTGAAAAATTAACCAGTGATCGGGGGTTCCATTACACTCTCTGGCATCTGAATCCTTGCTCTAAGCTCTAAATGGAGAAGCCGGTTCAGTGTTCCAACATCATTTGACTTTCATGCAATAAAAATTTAATGTCTGTGCCTGTACAGTAAGTTATACAGTATAGTGGGCAGCATGATTTCTCTGGCTTGGAGTTGTCCCTGGTGTGTGAGCCTGTATGTGAACGTTTCATCCTCGTGTTTCACATTTACAACAGCACAGGGAGTTTGTGAACGCATGGGAACGCTGATGGCTTGGTTGGACTTTCAGCTGCAGGTTGCATAGCATTTTACTGCAGCAACTATCAATTCACACAGGCAAATTATAGTGGAAAACCCATAATGATTCATCAAAGGGAAATGTCAGAGTATACCACCGGATATTTAAGCCTTTTAATGTAAAGTAGCAACCCTTAATAATCAAATCTCAAAGTGAAAGGGAAAAAAAGAAGCCTTTAAATCACAGCTCGGTTGCAGAATCCACGCCTGTGTGGTAGTCCTCACATGTCAGATTTCCTCTAGATGGCAGTCTAAGAGCACGGATGGCCTCTCCTCCACCCAGGCCGCCTCTGCACCTGCATGGCTCGCCGCTGTCCCCTCACAATTTGCTCTGTCCTCTGGTTTGTTTGTGAGCTCGGGAGGCTGGCATACCCCGTAATCCATCCTATAGCGCACTAAACTGAGGTTAAATTGATAAGGACAAGCAGGCCCCAGTCAATCCCCGACCTTTTGTTAAACCAATAGGCACAAAAATGGAGGCGTGTCACCAGGTCAGTTCTGGCTCGGGCTTTTTTATGGTGTCACATATCAGGATTTTCACTTATATATACGTTTTCACCATTTACATTCATTCCATACATATCCATATTTTTACATTTTTCTAATATAGAGCATTTGGACCCATGTGAACTGTGTTTATCAGTTTTAAAACAAGCATCTAATATGTTTATGTATCTATAAGGTCAATTTGATCCATGATTGGTCATATTTTTAGCTATTTGGGGCATACTATTAAACAATAGGGATAGCTTTTTTGCAGCGATAAATACTCACATTATTATTATTATTATGGGTCTCATAGTAATAATTAATCTAATTTATTATAGAATACATGTTAATTTTTAAAGGAACTTCCTGTTATATTGTTTGAGGCAGAAACTTAACATAAATTATTATTATTTTCCCATTATTGATGATTTGTGTCTTGCTTTGAGGTCCATACCCGTTTATAAAGGCCCATTTTATCATTAGGTCTCTCTTCGTCAGCATTAAAAATGAGTCATTGCCCCAAATTTAGAGAATGGTGGAAACAAATGATGGGTGAGTGTGTAGGGTGAGCGGTCGCGGAGGGGCTGGGTGTCTGTGTCCAGGTCCATCCGGTCCTTCCAGTACCAGAGCAGGCAGGAGCTCCAGCTGACAGACAATAGCATTCACTATCAGACCAGGGAACAATCACCAATTCATACAGAGAATGAGTGTGGAAGGAAAAGGGGGAGAAAGGGGGGGATGTGTCACCAAAACACACCAAGTTCAAGAGTACCATGGCGTCTGTTTAATGCACCTTTGGAGATGTTTGGGGTTACTGGGCCCAGACGCAGCGTCCAAAGGAGGAGGAGGTTTTAAGTGAACTGATATGACAAGAAATATAATGTATCAGCAATTAATTTCTGATTACATCTTCAGGCCTGTTTTTATTATTATTATATTGACTTTAAGTTCAATTTAAATAATAATAATTAAAAAGAATATTGTTGGAAGCAGTGAATGGAAAATTGAGCACATTTACCCACAGTATCAGACTTCGACTTCTTCCATTTCTGGCTTTGCTGAGGTGTTGCTTGACTTCTTCTCTGTGTTTTCTGCGCGTTTGTGGCGCGCTACAGCCAGTGCCATGCCAGGCTAAGACGGCCTGAGAACGGCGTTGGAAAACACAGGTGCTGGGGCTCTATTTAAGCTGCTCAGCCCTCTGTCCACTCGGTGTGCACAAGGCGAGAGATCACAGCCTGCACCCTGCCCCCCCACCCCCAACTACCCACCCACCCAACCAACACACACAACCCCCATATGTGTCGTGCGTGCATAGCTACACGCGTGCACGTTCAGTGCGCGCGCGCGTGTGTGTGTGTGTGTGGGGGGGGGGGGGGGGCTTTT
>JAQQZY010000008.1:18771469-18784239 GCA_030068375.1 Ostorhinchus rueppellii
AAGTGAACGACCACAACGGCATATGGTGTACGCCCCGTACTATGCACGATACTCACACCCCCCAACCCGTGTCCGCGAGGGACAGGCAAGAGGCAGTAAATACCCTCCTCGTGTTCCCACTGCTCATGCAAGAACAAAATTACCGCTAAGCCTCTTCACCCGGTGTCAACCCACCCCGGCTCCAGTGTGCAAGCACCTTCAGTCTTCTGAGACCCCATACCAGAAATGTCCTGGACCCCCTGCAGTTTGGTTACAAAGAACACATTGGAGTGGATGATACAGTCCTCTGTGTGTTACACTGAGCCTCCTCTCATCTGGATGAGTCTGGTGTTTATGTGAGGATTAGGTCCAGACAAGCTCCAAAGCATGGGTGTGGATCCCTCCTTTGTTCCCTGGGTGATAAACTGCTTAACAGGAGGACCACAATTTAGGGAACTGTGTATCTGGGATAATACTGAGCACCGTTGGGGCTCCACAGGGGACTGTTGTGGATCACTTCCTGTTCATGGTGCAAACAGCAGACTTTGATCACTCTGAGTCTGCCACGTCGAATATTGTGGTTAATATCAGGAATAGACATGAAAGGAAAACACAGGGACCTGACCTTCTATGGCTGAAGTCACAAAAAACTGCCTCTAAAACCAATGAAATGGTACTACATTTCAGAAAGTCTAAATGATCACCACTACAAGGATTATTCCATTCCCACTCATGCTCCTTGTCTCATTTTTTCTGTCCTTTTTCTCTCTTTGTGCTGCTACACAGCCTTTTCCATTATCAATAGTAACAATTGTCCATTGCCTCAGAGTAACAGAGTAGTAGATCCATGCCTGCACATTATCCCACAATGTCAACTTGACTTTACTCAGTCCCTCCAGAAAAATGTGGGCAAAAATCTTTGATTTTGCAGGTGAAAATCCTTAATTCTGTGATGGAATATGCTGGGTTTTTTATGTGATTTTATGCTGTGAAATTGTGGGAATGCAGAAAATGTGCAAAGTTGTGAAAATATATGGAACTGGAAAAACAGGCATTTCAATGAAAAAAACAAAACAAAACTGATTCTTCTCTCGCACCCTGTTCTAACTAGGCTACTAATGAATTAACAAATGTCTAATTACATCCCATGATAAGCAAACAAACAAGAAGTAACCATACACTACATCACAGAAGGTCCTGGTGTCCTGGTAATATTTTAGCTTATTTTCTCAGCTTGTATCAAACATGGATTTAATGTTACCAAGTCACAAGTGTCAGAAATAAAATAGTTGCTTCCTGCTTCACAAAAGTGACAAAGACTGGACCATCTGTTTCATGGCTATTATAACCCTTTATGTTCATATAACATTATTATCACTGCAGCAGAAAATATTTCCAAGTGTTCCGCACTGCAAAAGTGGCTCCAGCATCAGTTTTCTGTGATGCTCCAAGTGTGCATGGGGTGTAAAACCCACTTTCAGGTACCGGTTTGCTCTGCATTTTGCAGAAATTTTGTTGGAAAATGAGCTGCATTTTTCAGTATCAACAGGATTTTTCCCCAGGCTCATCGTTAGTTTATCGTCTGTGTGTGAGCCGATGACATTGCGTCACATATTACATCACTGCTCGTGTCAAGTTCCAATATTTTTTTACTTCATGTGGAAAAATGTGGGGATTATGAAATCATGCGAGCCCCACATATTTTTGCATATTTTGTGCTGAAATATGAAATTATTGCGGTGAATATGCACCCTTTTTGCTTAACTGCGGGCCCCCGCAAAATGTGCACCATTTTCTTGATTACGCGTTGAATTATGTGATTGCATAATCACATTTTTCTGGAGGGACTGTTTAATATCGAGCTGTGGATGCAACATGAAATTCATATCCCACTATGTAATAATATCTTCAGTGAGTTTTTTTCCCTATATATTCTAAAGTGCATCCACTTAATTTTCCATCACGAATGAAGTGCAGATTCCAGCCAAACCGATCCAGTTCCCTGAACGCAGCAGACCCACTCTGCTTTGTGTGGATGTGCTCTTACTGACAGCTGCATGTTATTGACAGCAAATGTGCTGATGCTTGACAGTCGTTATACCCTAGTGCTAATGACATCTTCTAGTTTCTCCTTATGATAATCTTTAGAATACTGGTTTTTATGTTGTTTTAATTGACTCAACCGCGCAGTTTCCATCAAGCCACATATTAAGTCGTAAAGACCCAAACATCCATCATCCATCTGCTGACATGAACTGTTTAACACCTGTTGATCCACTAATTCTATCAATACATGTAAATAACTGGTGTAAAATGCAGTTTGTCATCTTTTCATGGTCATCAGATGTGACGCATTTGGACGTTCAGAGGCTCCATAGTTGCCGTGGAAACACTGTCATCTTTTACAACATTAATTCATCAGTAAAACCCATAGTGTGACACTGGATGGAACTGTTTGGTTTTATGTTAAGTTACTGATAAAGTCATTTTTGTCTGTGTTCTTGATACAGTAACCATCAAATTTAATTTGAGGTTTATGAACATCTTCATGATCAGTAAATCAAATACAAGAAAATACCTGATTTATACTGATAACAAACAAAACACAGAGGAAACTACTACAAATAAATGGTGATAAATCACTTAAGAAAGGTAACATATAGAGAAAATGTTTGTTGGGAATTGACATAAAAATAGCGCTGGGTCTTTTATGGGTTAAGGAACTTTGCTGTGAGGTTTGATTGTGCTGTATTTCCATTTAGCAGAATGTTACTTCATCAGTCTGAAATTCTTCATAAATCTGAATATATGAGTAACTGCATAACCTTGATTCCTGTGTAGTTTGTGAATTTCACATCCTCCCAGAACAATGACAGGAGGGTAGAAGAACAGAAGGAAAGGCTGCACTAGAACAGGTCACTAAGACACAGTTAAAGACGACATGATTAAACTCCATCATCTCTGATCTAGGGAGGCTTTTGCTGCCGGCCTCTATCTCTCCAGTGGGTGAAAAAAACAAGAGGTTTGCTCAAAGCTCAGTGGACCACAGTCAGCCTGGCACGCCTGCAGGTTTCTGGGTTAGAGGGGGCCCGTTGGGACACACACCCACTTATATGTCCAGTTCTTCCAAAGGACAGAGGATGGAGAATATGGGAGTGAAAGTCAAAGCTGTGTGGTTGACTGTCATGGATTTTGTCGGAACTATGTGTGTGTGTGTGTGTGTGTGTGTGTGTGTGTGTGTGTGTGTGTGTGTGTGTGTGTGTGTGTGTGTGTGTGTGATGAACTGTGTTTTGTGTGGGAGATGGACTAGAGGGGGGTTGATCTGTTGACAGCAAGCAGCAGGTGCAGTGCGCGAGGCTTTGTTAAAAAACACACACTTTATATCACACCTCAAGCACGGAAACACACTTACATTAGAACATGTCAAGATATCAAAATGCCAGGACGTTTAAATTCTAACCCTGTTGACCTGCCTCTATAACGACACATCACCATTAGCATTTTTCACAGTATTCCAAGTTTTAAATGTATTTTATGGCACTTTTACGCATTTTCTTTTAAGTATTTATTCAAGGGGAGGGCTATTATTATGATGAATAATTAATAAAGTGGGAAAATATGCTGTGCAACTCAGACTGGCTGCTGTAAAATACATAGTAAGATGGATATAAATGAGTGTTTGTATATTATTATTACCTTCCTGTCATGAGGAGAGCACTGCAGCCCTGTGTCTTCTACCATGTAAAGACAGGATAAATCTAAAAAAAAAAAAAAAAAAAAAAAAAAGAGAGAGCGCAGAAAGTTTGGTGCAAAAGGGCCCCGCTCATTCCTGGACTGACAGCAGAGGTGGTGAGGCTATAGGGGAAACTGGTGCTCTTTGGCTGCTGCATGAATACACACCAATAGAAAAGTTGTGTTCAGTTAACCGGTGAAATCCGAGAAAAAACAGGGCAGGGCAAGTATTTCTCACCGCCAGACTCCGGCCTAATAGCCCCCCCATCCCCCCACCTCACCCACTCAAACCTCCCTTCCTTTCCTTTCTTATTCCCTGCAGTTGAAATGACTGTGAGTGTATTAAGTTGAAAATATAAAATGTTGTGTTTGGGACTGGATCAAGGTAAACTACATGACCTCAAAGCGGATCTCTGCGAAGTAAACATCTGACCCACCAAAACATAATCTGTTTTTCCAGAAAAGGCTCGCTTGTGCTTTTCTCTCCTTAAGGACACTTTAAACCACTTTGGTACTGTTTACTATGATGTCAAATCTGAAAGCAGTATAAAAACTAATCATCTTTATGTTGTTGACGCTCGGCTCGGTGTTCGGTAAATCTTGTTTGACGGACGCACTTGCGCAGATAAATGCAAAACAAAATGCAGGAACGCACAGTAGTGGAGGAGAAAAACATTGGGAGTCTCTTTGTTGCCGCACTTGTGTCACATTCTCGTTTACTCTCATGTAAGTATCACACACACAGATTACTCCTCGCTAAGTTCCTTTGTCTTGTGATCCATATTTGAGTTGACAGATCACGAACAAGAGCTCCCCCACTGTTAATGACCCCAGCCGGCAACAGATAGACTCACACTTCCAGCAGTTTTTACTACTGCAGTCTGCCCTACATGTGGATCCAGCACAATAATGTACATGTTTAGTCTCATTTCCCTCCACATGCTCTCATGCAAAATACCTCATACACTCTGGTTGACTTTAAAGTGCGTATTTTTGACGCTCACAGTCTTTCGTCAATATCCAATAAATGCTGCTTAGCCCCTCAGACGTCTAATGTATGAAACTGTTTTAAACTGGAGACTCCTGGAAAGTTTTCATTTCATTTATTTGACTTTTTACAATACTATTTTACACGCACAGTTTTTCTCAGCTGAGTTATTTCCACTGTTCGTCTGAATTTACTCCATGTTTCTAAAGCCTGTGGGTTTAATGAATGTAATGTTGCGCAAATGAAGCCCATTCAGCGCTTGTTTTGTATTCATGAGTCTTTATCTGTCCCTAGATCTCTCAGATATAACTCTAATCCTCGTGTCCTCCTTTGCCGATAAAAATGCTCTTCAGTTTACGATTAATTTAATCTCAATCATAGCCGGGACTTGTCGCAGCCAATAAAACTTGTGGAGTGCGTAAATGGAGAGGTGGGGGGTGTATGATAAGGGTTTAGTGTTGCGTCGGTTCCATGGCCCCTCGGTGCTCTTGATAGGGCCTATCTGTCTCTAGCAGACCGATTTAAGACTCAGGATGGGTTTAAAATATGATACAGATTTCCTTCATCTGCAATCCACTGCCAAGCCCTAGATGACTTGTCTCAGGGAGGCGACGCGCGCAGCTTTAGTGTTTGTCTGCATATGGCCTCGGTTAATTCAGGATCACAGGCCTATTGAGTCGTAGGGCTGCAGCTCAGTTGTTTTTGTGTTTTGACTGTTATTCATAAGAGGAAGACTTATGCATGGAGATATGAGCCCGTGTCAGTCACTGGAAACTGGTAATATTTATGAACATTTGCGCAAGTGCTAAACACGCAACCTATTGTTTGATTTTAACTTCTGTGGGAATAAATATCAACTTTTTTTTTTTTACAGTAAAACAACAAAAAAAATACGATTTGAATCTATTTATGGTGCTTATTTATTCATTTATTCCCCGTATTTGTGCACGCTGCGGATGTCCCTGTTTGATAGGAACGCAATTTTGCGCAATGAAACTACATTTGACGATTTATTATGTGATATGTTGGATATTAAAGGATCACTTTTCCCTGACCTTTACGTGCGCAGTCACACACACACACACACACACACACACAAACACACACATACACACACACACTGCTGGCTATTTCCAGTGTAAGTGTTCAGATTATGCACAGAATTGCAAAACATCTTGGAAAAAGTCCAAACCCAGTGACACCACAGTGGGCCACACGGGCCTACATGTTCCAGCTGTTGGTAAAGTTTCACTGAAATCAAAGCTTAGAAAGAAATATATCCACTGTTAAATGAAAAGAGATTTACACTGGTGATGTCGCCGCCGTG
Source organism: Ostorhinchus rueppellii (assembly GCA_030068375.1). NCBI lineage: Eukaryota > Metazoa > Chordata > Actinopteri > Kurtiformes > Apogonidae > Ostorhinchus > Ostorhinchus rueppellii. Next base: position 18,777,496 of record JAQQZY010000008.1, read on the forward strand.
GCTTTTTTTTTTTTTTTTTTATGCCAGTCTCCACTTGCTAAAACTCGTGCAGCCTCCTGAGCCAAACACCAGCAGCCTCTGTCCTACTTTCTGCTGCGAAAGACACGACTGCAAAACAAAGTTTCCTGTAGTTTACAGAGCGCCGTATTAAAAGTGAAATCCTCGGCACTACTTTTTAAAAGCAGAAAACTTATTTAGGTTTTTTTTTTTTGGTTACCTCCAAAACTATAGTTCTTGCAACAGTGTCCTATAGCAAATCTTCCCTGGTCTGCAGCATAATTGGTTGGGGATTTAGATGGAAAGGACTGCTAGAGAGAAAGGCCTTTTGGAGAGGGAAATGGTTCTCGTCCGAGGAAGAAAAGCTCTTTTCAGCGGGCCACAATGGGAGATTGGGGCAGGGGAGGAGTCCCATCGTGATTAGCCCATTTAATGGCGCGTTTACTTAATTTCTGTATTCACTAGCAACGGTAAACAAAAGGGGAAATAGCACTCACATTTTTAAGTGCTGCATGACGTTGACGTTTGCCAGAATTTGTGTTGAAAATGTATAGGGGCAGTCATATAGGACGTGTTTACCCATATGACATGGCACTAAGTGAGAGGAATAATAATAATATTAATAACACAATAGAGCGTCAGTGTAAATACATATTTTACGCACGGATTGGAATATTAAAGTTCACGCGTAATGGTGCCAAATCTGTCACCACTATTAAACTTATAAAACTTACTTATAATTATAAATATTGTTTCCTGAAATGAATCTGGACTGGTTTTTAGTGGGTTCACCCCCTGAATAACCTGGTTCTACATAAGCCGGTGATGAACATAATGCCCCCACAATCCAATAATGACCCACTATGAACATGTGTTGAGCCACTTATCAATATCCTTGTCCGTAATCGGATGGAGAGACAGACAGCATGCAAAGATGTAAAGCAAACGGAATACTGTATTTGATTTAGAGATGTATATATAACATTAACATAATAATCACGCAAGAAAGAAACACTGAATAGGATAATGTAAATAAGCGCTTTGAGCGACCCTGGGGCGGGAGGGGGTCGTCTATAGGCTGGATGAACATAATAACCTCATCCACGTCTGAACCTTTTTTTCTTTTCTTTTTTTTTATACATAAATGTTACAACATTATTGTAAATCCCCCCCAGAAAACAACCAAAAGCAACAAAAACGCCTAGAGCACTTCAGTTGTAAGATTTGACAAATATTTTATGTAGGAACACCAAGTCAAGAAAAGTGAGGAAGGGATAGAAAAGAGGATGAGACGGGGGAGAGCAATAATTATGTACAAGCATATTTCTACACGTATATTACAGACCGGGAGAATGATCGCATTATTTAAGATATACATAATTCAATATAAAATTTTGAAAATAAAAATAAAAATCTGATACAGTCATAAACGATTCCGTTCGACATTTTTTGACCATGTACCCCACACAGGCAGTGACAGAAGTGTATTAAAAAGGTGCTTACGACTTAAAATGATTGTCTGATGAACAAAAAGTAAAAACAGGATTGCATCTTGTCTGCGTGGCGGCTGCTTCACCGTCATCATCATCAACATCATCATCATCATCATCATCAGTTGGACTTTAAACGGAGATGGGGAAAAAGCGACGAAGACACCAAGACGATTTTATTCCCTCTGATCGATGTTCCTGATGGAAAATCTTGCATTCAGGTTATTTTCCCTGATTACAAATTAAAAAATGAAAAAAAAAAAAAAAAAAAAAAACATCATGCAAGTAGTCTAGTAGTAGTAGTGGTGGTGGTGGTGGTGGTGGTGGTGGTGTGGGGGTATGAAGAGGAGGGGGAGGCGTGGGTCCGTTGAAAGCGCTTTTAATAAAAAAAAAAAGACGTGCTTTTATCTCTTTTTATTTTAATATTTATATCAATCGGTCCTTTTTTCATCCGCGATATTTGATAAGTCTTTTTTTCTTCCTCTCAGGTCCATTTTCCCTGTAAATATTTCTCTTTTTGTTTGTTTTTGTGTTTTTTTCCGTATCATACATCGCACTCCGAGTCACTGGATGTGACCGACAGGATGGACGTCCCAGTATCAACTCTCTCTGTCATACTGGAAACGCTGGTGGTGGGACTGGCCGCGGTCGAAGGCGACTCTGCCGAGCTGTGAGGGGTGAGGCCGGCCTCTGAGAGGGACCTCATACCGGTGGGTCCTATTGCTTGGTGCTGGAGCCTGGAGAAGAAAAGAAGCGAGGAGGGGAGGAAAAAGCAAGGGAAAATTGAGAGAAATGGCAATTAGACCTGAGAATGTCCCCCTTCCCCTCCTCCTCTTGCAAAATAGGGGTTCAAGCTCGCCTTTCTTTCCCCCTGCCGGCCCCAACCATGCATGCATGCTTTTATCAAACAGCCAGCATTCAGGGACAAAACACAGCACTATTTAGACTACCAAATGTTGGACGAAATCTAATGGGGTTTTTTCTTTTCTGTCTTATTCTGCTTCTTTTCTGTTTATTATGATTATTATTATCGGCTTTGGTTTGTTATTCGTTTTGTTTTTTTCTGTAAAAGTAGGCCTACTGGACGCGCAACTCGCCAGTGTATGCTTTAAAACGCATTGAAATCAGTTGTATCTAAAAAAAAAAAAGAGTCTTTATTAAAATGAATTTGACAACTCGCTGTATCCACTTTGTTCCTGTTGTTCTGTGTTTACTGTCAAAGTGCACATGCTCTACATTATTGATGTACTACTTGTTTTTGTCTTATGGTAAAGCATGGCACGGTAAAGCTGCACTTACATAACTGCACCATACACAAAAGTATGAGGATTTATCCAACTAGTGCAGGTACTTTCCAAATACAAAATATATTGGAGCTTTAGCAGAGATGTGTTTTTTCAGACTGATGGAAGTGGAAGTGTCTGAATGAGTGACGTGGAGACCCAGGTTACTCCAATCATCCTAAATGTTTATCTCCAATCCACTCACGATAATAACTCCATCACTGAGAGATAATGTCAGCGTGGAAATATATCTATTCATTTAGCAAAAAGATTAGAATAGTATTCATATGGCTTAGTACTCTCTGGTGTATTTTCTAATCAATTATAGTATTTCAATGGAATGATACCACACTTAATGTTATGAATACAGCCTATGCCTTTTTAATACGCGTGCTCATTTTAGTTAGGTAATATCAATAATATATCCATTATCCTTTGAGATAATCTTTTTTATAATCTCAAGTGACATGTGATGTTAAAAATATAAATTTAGGCTACTAGTACATACGCTGTAGCCTATATAAGCTTATGGGTCCTTACAGCTTCAGTAACATGAAATACATTTTTAATAAATTACCAACGACTGCAGAAAATAAATTAAAAAATAGCCTACAAATAAGACTTTAAATAAACTTTGGCAAATAATTTTTTTCAGGCCTGTGTTTAATTCTTTTTAAAAATGCATTAAAATGTGCTAAAGCTCTAAATACATTTCCCAGTGTTCCCTTTTTATACGTTTTAATATGAAAATGCTTAACTTGTATTTCTTGTAACTAAAAAACATATGAAAATCACATACAGTGCGGGGGAAAATCGCATAATTTCTGTAGTATTTTTAAGAGTATTTTTTTCTAATGGAAGTATATTTTCGGGTTACTTTTAGGGGCCAAACTTTGGTTCGTATGTTTTGTGTGATGTTGCCACACTCCGGTCAAAGTACCGACACGGTTCATTTAGAGACTTCATCTGACATAAAGGTTGTTGTAAGATAAGTGAATGAATTGTAAAATAAATCCTATGTATTTTAGTTGGACGCGCTGTGTTGTCTGTTTCGATGTTGATCCTGATTCCATTTCAAAACAAAAATGTCGCCGTTGCCTTCTCCTCCCCTGACAGACACACTCCTGTTCTCCTTGACAGTCTATCTGGAAGAACAACTCCACGTCCACTCAAACTCGCCTTTTTCCCTTTCATTTCATCTTTTCTTGATAACACTTGTGTAAAGCTGTGCTGTTCTGCTGGAAGGACAGAAGCGCCTACCTGTTTTTGGCCGCCGCGGCTCTGTCTCGTTGCCTCCGGTTTTTAAACCAGTTTCCGACCTGTGTAGGAGTGAGTCCAGTGGCTTGAGCCAGTTCCCTTTTCTTGCTAGGGTTTGGATACGGGTCCTGAAGGTACCACTCCCTCAGCAGGCTTCGTGTCCGCTCTTTGAAACAGTGCGTCTTCTGCTCGCCGTCCCAGATGGTCCGAGGCAGCGGAAACTTCTTCCGTACCCGGTACTTATCAACCGGTCCGAGCGGACGCCCGCGGAGCTTCTCGGCCTCCTGGTAGTGTGCTTCCAGCCACATGGCCTGCAGTTTGCCGTGCGAGTCCTTGGTGAACTTGTGGTTCTCCAGGATGTGGTACAGGTCTCTGAAATTCCCCGTGTGGAACGCGACCACGGCCCGGGCGCGCAGGATGGACTCGTGCTTGTTGATCGCCTCGCATGCTCCCGGAGCCACGGGCAGGGACCAGAGGAAGCGGCCCAGCCGTTCGATGTCCCCGGTCTCCTCCAGCGTCTCGCAGACGCTCGCCACCTGCTCCGGGGAGAAGTTGAGGGTCGGTAGCTGAAACATGGACAAGTCTTCTGGAGACCTGGTGGTGGGAGCGCTGTTCGCCAGGAGCAGAGGGCGATCAGCGAAGTTTGGCAGGAAGAAATGGGAGGGATAAAGCTCTAAAGGGGATCTGAAAACCATGGAAATGACCTGAGAGAGAAAGAAAATTATCGAGAAAAAGGAAAAACCGAAAAAATACGGCAAGTAAAAAAGATTGAATGATTCAATGGCTATCGCCTAATGACACCAGCCTCATAATATCTCCCCCCTAAATCCGCCGTTGAGTGTAGCATTGAAACATTTTGTTTCCCTTTTCTATTGGTCTTCTTGGTGTCGTTGTAGCGTTGTCATGGCAGCCCTGCCAATCACTGTCAAGCGTGCCAATCATTAGCCAGTACGTAGCGCGAGGCTTTCACCACTTGTGCAGCACGCACAGGGGGTTATCAGAGTCTCCGATCTCCACAGCAACCCTCCCACCGCACCGCGCGCATCAGGCACAAGCCAATGCTCGCCTATCTGCTGAATGGAATGAGCAATTAGAGGGTGGAATATTATTGCGATCTTAACGAGGCTCGTTAAAGCTAAAGAAGATATGTAGACTGGAGATGCTTAGCGGAGACGGGAAGGGAGGGAGAGGCAGAGCTTTAAAAGGGTGACAAATGGACATCCAATGACTGCACACGGGAATACACGTTTTGAAAAGAATCGAGTCAATTTGCACATTGTTTGCGCATATTTTTTCCTGTGTAGTTACTTTTTAATTCCTTTCAATCAGATCATTTATTTTTGTTTAAATGAATTGAGGCAGGATCGTTCAACATTTTTCACTCTAGCCTGTGCGTTATCATTTTTACATTCTTACTTTGTAGAGCTCTAATCACTTGTGTTCTTTTGGCTTTTGCCTTGGGAACGTCATTTTTTTTAAAAATTAAATACTGTTTGGCTGAATGTCCATGTGAGCTTTATTCGGACATGGGGGTGTGTGTGTGGCCGCTGTGTGTTGGTCCCGGTGAAGGCTGCAGTGTGATGCTGCTCCTCTCCTGGCTCCTGCTGTCCCCGGCCCTGCCTCTGGGGCGCACGACGCCAAGTCTGGCCCCCTGCCCTCTGCCTCCTCTCCAACCAGCAAAATATGTTGAACCAAACCAATATCGATGTCAAGATTAAACAGATATCATAGCGTTTTAGTTGGAAAAGTAATTTGCCATCGGCAGTGGTCTTTGATGCCATCCATTTGTCAGTGGGGTTTGATAGTAAGTCCAACCCTCTAATTAATGCCATTAGTATTGGAATTGCAATCAAATGGCGACATGAAAGCTTCTTGGGGACATAAAAGCAGTTTTCATTCATTTGATCTGGTGGTAAGGACAAGATCAATGTCCACATCCAGTCACAGGACTCGGCTTACAGCAGTAGCTACGGCGGTGTGATTTTCATGTTTATGGCTAAACCGGTTTCATATTTAGACAGGGCTTATAGGGTGTTAAAATAGTGTGAGTTCACTCCAACACGAACAGTGCTCACATTGTGAAAGGGCCATGTACAAGGCGTAGCATCTAGACTCCTCTTAATCCGTCCTCAATAAAGCTGACATAATGATCCTAAGCCGCCTTTCTACAAAATCATTCAGGAATTCTAAACTTTTCCTTCCCTCACCCACATTTGTACTTTCTCCGCCGGTGCCCAGATAGACCACCGACCTCAACCTTGGAGGGACAGTGAGTAAACCAAGCTGGCATGTGTCTGTGCAAAGCGTTTGTTGTCATTATTTCAGGTTAATTCACTTTAATTGTGTGATTGTGCAAATATATGAAACTTTTACGCTCCTTAAATGCAATAAATACCAGAACGCATGCATCCGTATGAGTGCACTGTGTGAAAGGGCTCTGCAGGTGCATTAAACAGAGCTGGGGTTGGGATCATCTCTTTGCCGGGTCAAGAGTTTAGTATGTACTGTATATATGATATATGTATGTGTGTGTGTCTCTTTGGGGTATTATGCGCGTGCGTGTGTGACAGGTTGTGTCTATGGGATCAAACCTGTCCGCTGCGCTGCTCTACGGACCTCAGGAGAACTAATTCCAAGTGGCACTTGAATTGGTCCCGTCGGAAAGCTCCGTGGACTGGAAGTACAGGCTGGTCTGTTGGTGGGGGGGGGGGGGGGGG
>JAQQZY010000008.1:18789983-18803064 GCA_030068375.1 Ostorhinchus rueppellii
GTTTTCTGAGGTGTTTGTATGGCCTGCAATGAACCCCCCCCCCCCCCCTCTATCTCCCCCCCTTCTTAACTGCAGCTTTTGACATTACTCCACTCGATTGCCCGTTTACCCCCAAGTCAAGTTTGTAACTGCCATGAAGTGTAAAAGAGGTGGGCCATGTCATATCCGCTCAGTGTGCAGGAATTGTTGGCCTGCACGGTTGCAGTCATTGTTGAGGAGAACAATTCCTGAAAAAAAAAAAAAAAGAGCAGGCAGGAAGGCAGCATATCAGAAAAAGTTAAAGAACAGATGCACGCAGGTTCCATCACTGCTGTTGGAATGGTGCAAGTTTATCACAACAAACTGTTATAAAGAGTTTTTTTCCCCATACACTCCATGACATTAGGAGGATTTGAAATGTGTATTTAACTTGAACTTTTTTTTTTTTTTTTTTAACTAGTTCAAGCTATTCAGTTTAACTTAGACTGGGGTTGTGTCAAATTAACACAAAGCAACGCACTACAGGAAGATGTGCATTAATTTACACACCAAAAAAACCAAAACAAAACAATTTCCACTGAAAACCTTATGGTAAGTGTAAACTCTAGTAGTTTTATAATCATGTGGTCAGTTGGAGTGAATGTGAACACGATCCTAATTTTATTCACAATTTATGACCAAAACCCCAAACTTTTGACGTTTTATCTGTTATGAGTTTAATCAATTAATTTATTTTTTTGGCCTCAGTATATTATATTTGGTTATGCCATATGTGGCTAATTTTCTGTCACCGCTCAGGCCTTTAGGTCTATCTCTGATGTGCGTAAGGGTCCACCTTGTGGAATTTAGTTGTGGAATTTAGTTTTTCTGCTTTATTGCTCATTAAGTCTTTCAATCACTTTTGATTTCCACAACAGTTTGTAGCATTCTAAAAATAAAAATAAAAATACTTCCTTTACCAGCTAAGTGGCGTTGTTGTGTCTTACGTGCATCAGACTCAAATGTCACGTGTTAATTGCTACATAAAATACAGACTATTGTGCTTTGAGAATTAATAGTTACGTGTGGTTATTTTTAATCTTAAGAAGTTTTACATAAAGGTAACACATTATTGCAAACCACTTCTGTCTGGCCTCAGGTGTGTCTGTATCGAATACGTCACAGTGGCGCAGCAGCCAATCAGCGACGCGGACCTGCCCTGCACCTGGATATTAGTTTACAGGTTCATAAAGGAGAAGCCGGTTAGTTACGGGTGAACTGTCTCCATCCTGTCTGTTTTTTTTTAACTCCTGCATGGATTTGTAGCGGATGTTTTTAAGGCTGAGGGAGTGCGTAAAGGTGGGATGTAGTTGTACAGGTTGCAGAGGAGAGTGAGGAGGAACTGGTCAATAACATTTTAAACTGATCAAATGATGCAAATTATTCCAATGGGATCAATCAGTTTTAGCCCTAGATTTGTGTGAAGTAAGAAATCATACACACTTATTATAACACTATTCGTCGTGTTTTTAGGATTTTTGCAGCCATGCTTCTAAGGAGTTTGCTACTGTTATTCATCATCTATAAAATTTACAGGAAAAACAAGTTTAAATTTTAGTTTGATGACACCAGAAAAAATATAGAGCTGCTATTCGTAGAATTAAAGATTATTCCCAATGAAATGAAGAGTTTCAGTGTTTTTGGTGACGCAATGCATAGCTATTTTTACTATTCCGCTCACCAGGAGGATAGAATATGATTAGCCTGTGTCCTAAATGCTCCTAGTGTGATCATTTCTCCAGTATTACCCCGCTGCCTTACAGTATCAGTACTTTGTATCAAGTTGGATGCGCGCACCACGCACACCCACACCCTGCTACTGAAACCATAATGTTTTCATACGCACGGGGCTCATCATACACCGCTGAAACCACTGAAGCCTGCATGTAACCTGCCAGCCTTCCAGCCCTCACACGCAAATACAATAAGAACCAAAGCGATCTCATCATAACAAACAAGTGGAGAAAGCATGTTGGAATATTTAGAAGGTGCTGCAGATTTGAGCACCTATAGACTTGACCTATATCTCCATCCTGCGCCATGACGCACTGACATATTTCATCCTTATTATCGAAATGATCATTTATTATTCAAGATGGAATTATTAGCACCGGGTGGCAGATGTCAAAGCGCGACGGAGATGTTTATGTTTGACTGATTTAAGGAGCCATTATCCCGCCTGCCTATCAAACATTTATGCGTGGGGCAGCTGTAGTTGTGGATCTGTCCTCCATCACGTCTCCTGTGGCCGCTTCATTTCTCATCTTAAGAAACCACGACCTTTCCACTCAGTTAACCTATTATCTTTTAACATTTAAGAGACAGCTCAGGCACAGAGGAAAATAATCCGAGGGCTTCAAAAGCGTTACCAGTGAAAATGTCGTATTAAATGAAAAATAAAGAGCTATAGTGACCCAAAGTGCATTTGTAGCCTAAATTATAGAAAGAAAGATAAGCCTCAGTACAAACCTTTTACAGTTTATTACGTGTGAACATAATTATTATTATCCTACTGTAAAAAAAAGAAAAAAAAAAGAGGCATCTTTAATTTACTGCTGATCTCTACATGTATATTATTATCAGTTTAGACGAATATTAGTGTGTTTTCCTTTGGTGCAAAGTACTGACTGATGATGACATGTTAGAAAAGATAAAAGCAGAGCAATTAATTGTCGTGTGAGCAATAAAAGAATCATTATTCTACAAATAAGAAGCAATTACTAGTTGTTAAAGACTAAAGATTTATCCATCTCATATAAAGTCATGCTGCTTCTCTAACATGAAAGTTTATGAGGATGTCACTAAAAACCTAATAATGATTTAGTTTCAGTTTCACTGCTGACAAACATCCCATAAATTCAGGAATAAAATCTAAAAGTATGTGTTATGTTTTGTTTGTGCTTGTTTGGTCGCTGTTTTTGATTTATCCTCAAAATGTTCCAAAATACCCCATACATGTCCAATCAAAATCGCTTGGGAACTGTGTCTTTCACACAAAAATTCTGCACTCCAACATAATCTTTTCTCCGTCAGTCCACTGTGGTCCAGCCGCCATGCCTTTTTGTAATTGCCCTGTAAACACGGTGGTTTTCATTCTTCTGACCCCTCCATGAACAGCACGCCGCAGCCCTCGCCGCTCCCTTCCACCTCTTCCAAACAGTTCCACACAATGCTGCGTGTGCGTGTGCGCTCTGCGGTATGTGGGCTAAATGTCACGCAGAGGTAATGGGAAGTAGTCGGAAGGTAAGGTCGAGGGTTCACGGCGGGGTTAAAGAGACCCGTCCACGGCTCCTGTTTGCTTTTTCCACAACTCCGCTTCCTTCCTACAGGAGGATGTGTCCAGTGCCACCATCCTCACCCCGCAACAACCCCGTCACCGCGCAGACCGTGTTTGTTTTTCTGCGTTTATTAAATCTTCCCCGGCAGGAAAACAACCAATATCACCACGTCACAGGGGTGCAAGTAAGTTTAGCACTTTGCATCCCTCCTCCACTCCCACAGAAACCTTTTGTGTTCACACTTGTGTCTATTTATAACAAAAAAAAACAAAACAAAACTGTTGTGAGCAGGTTCTCCTTTGGAACGTTTTTACGCACAAGAGCCAGGCGTCATTTATTTATTCAACAACTCATAAAATAAAGAAAGAATATTTGTTTGTACATTTTTGTATTATTTTGACGTTTTCAATGTGTGTTTTCTATTTTTTTTATCAGGGCAAATTCAATATTTTATTTTATGAGGATCTTTCTGTCATTTACTTATATTTATTGGACGTTAGGATTTTCTTTTTGGACGTGATAATTATCTCATGATGAAAACTGCAGATCACACAGATTAGTCACCATCTTATTAATTATTAAGTACTTAAAAAAAACAAAATTATTCCATAAATTATTATTTTATGTAAATTATCTTTTTTTTAATTTATGACTTTCAGAATGTGACATTACATGAATTTTTAAAATAAAAATAAAAATTGTGATAATACTAGTGTTTATTGTTATTATTCATCTGAGCTAGAATAGGTCATGTTTATGTTAAGATTACTTTGCTGATACTCTAAAGTGAAGAAAGAATGTACAAATTATAATGAAATTAAAAAAAATGTCCTATTTTCTGTGGTTACAGCTTTAATAATTTTGATGTTACTTATTCATTTTAAACTAATGAGATATGGATATATTATGGAGAAGAGTATGAACTAAAGTTGCCAAACTCATGTTATTTCATATATCAAGTTATTTTCTATGGAAAGTCTTCAGATGTGAATGTTTACACTTTTTACATCATAAAATCATATAAACTGAAATAACACAGCTGAATCACAATGGGAAAAAGAACAAATAACAAAAGCAAATTTATAAAGAAAAGTGTAAATCTAAAACAAACGGTATATTTTTAAGGGTATTGTATCAAGGATGTTAACCCTTAAGGTACAAAGTAACAGATCTCAGAATATAAACCTAAAAATGATGACAGGACACACACCGAGGTGAAGACAGCAAAAAGACAGGAGGAAAAACAAAATGGAGCGGGAGCCAAATATCAAATATGCTCAAAGTAACAAATGAGCATCACCTGATGAAAACAGAGCAGCGGAAGTACAGATGGGATTTGTATTTGCACGTAGAGGGCCCATTTTGTTTTTGCTTTGCCTATACTCTCTCCCTCTTCTTCTTCCCCTTCACATCCTCTCTCTTTGTGTCCGTATAGAGACATCTATACTGGAGACAGGAGACTGAGATTTTGGTCGCCTGCCTATCTCCTCCTCGCCATGGCGCCCCTGAGACCAAGCAAGCAAGGAGAGTACACATACACACACAATTTTAGCTGCCACAGAGGAGAACAGCTTGGCTCTGTGTTACACTGAAAACCCACTTTCCCTCAAACAGACAGACAGGTAGACAGCTGGGTGTTATGCTAAATCCCTTCCCCCATGTGTCCCTCCTTACCGGGGCTCCACTCTTACTGTCACTCCTCTCTCTCTGCTGCTGCTCTCTTTATCTCATGCCACATGCTTAGAGAGGAGAGGAGGGAGACTGTATTTGTAAAAAATGTAACTATGATATGATTGTGCAATGGGGTGTGATTTATCAATTATTTAGAACAAATTTTTGGGTTTAAAATTGTGTCATCAGTCATCACAAACAGCAGTTTAACGCAACTCAAATGAAGGAATCGTGTCTGCAGCAGAGGTGATATCTGTCCTCCTCCACCCTGACCCCAAGTTCACTCCTTGTAAGCACCACTTCACCCCAAGCCCATGTTTGGTGTGTGTGTGTGTGTGTGAGTGTTTGCTGGGAGCTTTCTGATATCCTGTGCGTGATAGTGAGAGAAAGATGAGAGGGGATGATGGTCAGGCTTGGCCTACTGACTCATCCACAGAGAGTGTTGAGTGTGTTGAAACAGAAATGAAGCCATCACACACTCACTCACTTTATACACACACACACGCAAGCTGACAGCCTCTTCCCATCAGTCTTTTGTTGTGCTTTCCAGTGATGATGATCTCACCACATAGCAGGACTAAGCCTCAATAGTCAGACAGTCACTCAGCCAGCCAGTCAGTTTGGCAGGCAGACAGGCAGCCAGTCAATAAACCCATCAGTCAGTCAGCCAGGCAGCCATTAGACTGGTGGCAAGTGAGTTGGCAAATTATCAAATCACCAACTTATTCAGTCCGTTAGGCAGGTTAGCGATCAAACAAGGTCCTGTGCTCTAATTAGTATTTGATTTCAGCTTTAAACTTAGCACTTATCATGTTATTCCTAAAATATGATACCTGTGTTTTACTGGGTTACTTTTATGAGGAAGTACCAGGATCAGAAAATAAATGGACTGAAAGAGGAAGAAGAAGTGCATTAAAAAGAATGACACAGAAAGTACAGCTTTTTTTTTTTTCATATCTTTGTACACCACTGTAGTTAATATATTTATCTAGGTTTATTTAGAATTAGGAATTGCACCATCAGGTCAGAGAGAAGTTGCGTTATTAAATGTACTTTTTTTCACGTTGGTTTTGTTCAAAGAGACTCAAAAAATAAGAAAAGAAACATTAAGAACATCATAGAAATCTTACATAGACTTTAAGATTATTGTTTGTTAATAATTTAGTAGTTTATGAATGAAATGCATGGTTACTACTTGGTCACTGAGCTATATCATTACACAAACACAGAGGTAGTATGACTACACATACCTGTATAAACTCTGCACTTGGTTTTAATTATAAGTTTAATTTCCTTGTTCTCTTGCTTGTTGTTTTTAGCATTGTACAAACTGTGTACAAACTGTCATCCCTTTATATCAATATCCTCCTTTTAATGTTGCTTTTCCATGTAAACTGCATTTTTGTTTGAATAAATAAACCTATTTCTTTGCCTTCATGTGTCTCAGTGTTTTATTTTTTTTAACCTAGGACAATATAACATTTTTGCCAGAAGACTGACTTGTACCGATGTAAAACAATATGAAGACACCTGAAATATCTTCAATAACACACTGCAAAGATGGCATAGACATCGATTTGTACGTAGGAAAGAATCTCATTTCAGCAGTAAATGAATCTTATCACCATACAATAAATGCACCCAGCCTAAAAATACATCGATGTTTGTACAACAGGTGAAATTCAGGTTTTGGAAAACATAAAGCTTCCTTCCTATACTTTTCATTAAAATCTGTCAGATAAATGTGAGTAAAGTGTTGGAGGAGATTAAAGAAAAGAAGCAATCTCTATTGTTAGTGTCTGTAAAAACACATTCTGAGCGCAGAAACTGGAAAAAGAGAATAATATCGTCCAATCGATTGTTTACCAGATAATAGTTGGGCTGTTACTTATTGAACACTACCCACTTGATTGAGTTTCACTTCCCTCAGGCTTTCCCACAACTCCAGCTTCAATTCAAGAGTGCACACTAAACAGATTTATTATTTTATTTTGTTATTCTAAATGAGAGTCAGGCGTTAATATGCAAGCGGTGTGCCTGATGAGCATGAACAAAACAGAGTGCTGGAGTTGGAATATTCTAAGAACAACTGTATCCGTTGTTGTGCTAATCCTAAATGAAATATGTATTCAGTAAAAGGATTAGGGCGTCCAGTGTCATAAAAGAAACCACTTACCAGCACCAAAGGTAATTTGTAACCTTAGCAACTGCTTGTGGAAATGAATGGGGGATTAGGATTGGCTGCAGCCAGCGTTGTCCTCACACAGTCAAAACGACCTACACACACACACACACACACACACACACACACACACACACACACACACACACACACACACACACACACACACACCAATGTTTTGTTCATACTTAATAGTAGAAACAAATTCACGCATACTGAGCACATACAGTATGCAGCCATAAAAGCACTGGGGAAAGTTGAACACATGAACACACACAAAAGGAGGTCTCCAAAAGTAAAAAGTAAAATGAGGGCAAGGGAAGAAAGGAGCTCAGGTTGTGGACAAGTGTAAAGGAGGCAGAAATAGAAGGCAAAACAGAGGGAATATGTTAATTACCTGATAAAAGTTCAACAGCAGGTCAAATGGAACAACAGTATTTGTTTAAGTGACAACATTCCGACAGTGACATGTGTTTAAGTTTGTCTCCACCTTTATATTGTCATATTTGTGTGTCTGAGTGTGTGTACATTGAGCGTAAATTCCAGGCCTTGTGCAATAATAAATCGAGAATGAGAGGCGTCAACTGTGCCTACAGGTTCTCACATTACGCTTAATGATACTAACTCTTGTTTCAGCACAAAAGGTTAAGAGTTTATGCACTCACACAGAGGAGGAAAGGCATAGACTGACAAAAACATCATGTAAACACATTTATGGTTTCGATTATACACAGGTGCAAAGGGGGGGATACGGAGATGTCGGTTCAATGAGAGGAAGAAGAAGAAGAAGAAGGGAAGGAAAGCACAAGAGGGATTATGTTCTAAATAACACTTCTGTCTGGTTGCACCTCCTTGTTGGAGACATCTCAAATAGCTAATTGCTTAATCATGTGGAAGTGACAATAGCCCAACCTTGTTCTCATCTGTTCTCTGTCTTAATCCCTCTGTCGTTTTGTGTGTTTCCTGGCTGCACATGTGTGCATTTGTGTGTCCCCTCACTCTCTGTCTTCCACTCCATGTGACTCATCATCTTTCTTCTCTCACCTCATACCTTCTTACTTTCTGTCACTCCCTCTGTAAGTGTGGAGAAGCTATTAAAGCAGTGGCAAATGGCTTCTCAGGTGACATTTGCTGACATTCAAGGAAGTGCATTTATCAGCGTACTACAGTTCACCTTGGTGAATGAAATCCATTTGTGCTGCTGTGATGGCCTGGTGGCCTCTCTCCCTCTCCCTCTCTCTCTTTCCCTCCTCTCCATCCCTGTCCCTAAATGGATGCCCAGTGTACAGGGAAATGGCAAGGTGGCGCACGGCTTCGCAGCTGCTCTCAAATGTCATGCCGGAAAAAAAAAATCTTTAATGGGCTAAGTGTAGCCTTTCCAGCCCTAACTTGTCAGGTAATCAGAAATCTCTCTCACACACTCTCTGTTTCTTCTTACCCACCGTTTCCTCATTCCTCAGCTCCCTGGGGCCATGACACACCACTAATTACCTGTTATACCAATCGGAGAGTAGGACAGCATGAAAGAGGAAGATGGCTTTTAAGGCAGGAGGATATCACATCCTCCTCCTCATCACCTTCATTCAGGCACACTGCATATTTTTAGCGCAGGTATGAATTGTTTTTTTTATTTTTTTATTATTCAGCTAAGGGATAACGCTTTGGCACTGGAGTCACCTGGAATATGACACCTTTCTTTTTTTTTTTTTTTTATAGATGGGTGATTTTCATGTAAGTGAGGGGATTTCTTTCACCGTGCCAGCTGGAACCACTGTTAACCTGTTGTCAATTGTTACTGGTTTTCTCAGAGGTGTATAGGGAAGCATAGGAGGACAGAATGTACAACTCAGGGAGAAAATAAATATGCATTTGTACAAAGAAGATTCCTCCTCTTTTACTGTGAAAAATAAAAGTGAGGAGAAAAAAATCCAAACATCTTTTTAAAAAATTGAGTTTACATTGAAAATACTGACTTAAAATGAAGGATTTAGGGTTTAAGGTGTACTTTCAATATCAATATGACTGACATTTTGACATTTATAGGGGTAAAGCCTTTCGAACTGCATTGGAATACATTTTTCAGAGTGCCTTATTTAACACAACAGAATCCATCTGTAATACTGAAGTATGTCGTGTGACGTGTCTTCCTGGCAGAGGTTTCCATTTCTCCCTGTGGGTGTCAGATGATTGACAGGAGCACTGTAATGCAATGCGAACATGATCCAAAAACACTTGCGTCAGACACAAGAAAATAACAATAAAACAAAAGCAGTGACAACAACGAATTAAGACTGCAGACGCTGTTTTGAATACCGACAAAGAGTTTAATAGCTCCAAAAGGCTTCTCATGAAACAAAGAGCAAAGCCCGATGCTTATAACTGTAGTGTAATTATTTCTATGAATGTTCCAGCATCTTAAACAATTTGAGGTAATTAAAAAGTGGGAAAACATTTGCAAAGATTTAGATTGAATTGAAAAAGAAAAGGTAGGAAGGATAAACTCTTCATGTTGGAGCACCTGTGGAGCAGTGATGGAGCTTCTGTGGAGAAAGGAAGTAACAAATGGAGGCACAAGTCTACATATATGATTTCTGTTTTATTTTTGTTCTTACTCTGAGGAGATTTTATTTTCTGTCCAAATATAATCACTCTTTTCTAACATTCTTTCCTCTTTTTTTTTTTTTTTTTAACAAGTCTTCAGTCATGCACACAACAGCTGTGTGTGTGTTGTGATTAAAATGCTAATGCCTGGTGAGGTGCTGCTCTCCAAAGTGCTTTGTACATGGACAATAGCCCAGGTCAGTGTGGTGAGGCGGGCAGGGGAAGGTTGATTGTAGGAGAGGTGTGGAGGCCAGGGGCAGCCATGAAGCTAACACACCCAATCTACCAGACCCATTCACATGTGCACACACACACGCATATCCACATGGTCAAGTTCACATAGGCAGATAAAAGCACATGGTAAAAATGGAAACAGGTACAGACACACAGTCAAATAACTGCTGGATGTTTTTTTTTTTTTTTAAAGGCAAGATGAAGTAAAATCAGACAGAAAGGAATAAATAAAGGTTGTCAGGAAAAGAGGGTGTAGGATATGGACAAGAACATATGATTGATGGATCGACCTTTCTGTGCCATCGACAGAATACACACACACACACACACACACACACACACACACACACACACACACACACACACACACACACACACACATATATATATATATATATATCACCTTTGTACATGTTGAAATATAGACGTGTATATAATGCTACATGTGTATATAATCTATGTGGCATTTTACCTCTGGAATAAGAAGTTGCTGCTTTCTAGTAGCTCTAGAACAATTTGTGTCCATGTACACAAGCCAACAAACTAAAATGTGTTAACGTTTTAAAGGTGATTTGAAGGATGTTTGGCTTTTCATAAGGAAAAATACAATTGCGACTTAAAATGAGTAAAACGTTTTTTGTTCTCCTTTATACTGAGGCATACAGATAAGATGGGATAAGGAGTTTCTAACAATGTGACATTTTAAAAAACATCTTTCCAGAAATGCTATCCTATTAATTGCTTGATAATCTGTAAACAGCTTTTGGTCTGACCGAACTGTTGTCTCCATGGAATTGGATAAGCAGCAGAAGTAACCAAAATGAGCTTTGCATTAGTAGATACCTTTGTTGAAAATGCTGCTTGTGGAAACCCTCTCCTGTGAAAATGATTAAATTGAAGGTCAGAGTTATGTTGCGTTTTTCCCTTAACACACGTGCACACGTATCCTCCAGTGGAAGCAGCACATTGCTATGTTTACTGTATGTCTACACAGAGCGTAAGCCCATGCTCACATCAATCACTCAGCACATATGAAGTACACAAAAACATGAATGTTTTCTTTTTCTTTTTTTGTGAAGCAAGGTTTTATGAGTTTGCCATTTATTCTGCCAGCTCTGTGCACTACATTTCCAGAAAAACAGACCCTTTAAAAGTCAGCCCTTTCTTCTTCCCCATATTCTGGAATTTAATAGTGCTTGGCCTCTTTATTGATAAGCAGGTTTTCCATTCAGAGGAACATGGACTGCCATACAAAGACTTGAAAACAGGGAATGACCTCTCGGGTCACACATCATTTGAGAGAAATAATTCCATTTTTTGCAGCATGGCAGTATAAAGATGCAGGTCTCATGCTGTTGATGTATTGTACCACAGCAAAGCTACAGGAAGGAATGTAAAGCAGAAACACAGGGAGAACTTTATCTTTTCACTGAGCTTGGCTCTCGCTTGCTTCTGGCTCTCCTGCCCTCCCTCTGGGTAGCATAAATAGGGGTCTCTTACTGTGCAACACGGGTGCTGTCAGGGATTCATACCCACACAGCTGAGTGAGACCCATCTCTCAGGACCCTTTGTGCATGTGCGTGCATGCATGTGTACGTGCAAACTATTAGCGTAGGTCAGCTCAAAGAAAAGGCCACAAAATATGTTGTCCACACCTCTCCTCAGACAGCCTGTCCATGAAGTGCATTTCTGTGTTAGAATCTGGGACACATGTGCATGAGAGCGTGTGTGTGTGCTTGCGTGTTAGCATGCCCCCTGCAGACTTTGCTATGCTACCGACAGTGAGCTGACGTGAACATGACTGAGTGTGTGTCTCAGTTATGATAGGGGAGGCAGATAAAATGTCAGTCTGCCTCCTTAAACCGCCTCTCCATCCACTCAGGAAACACAAAATTATTCATGTCTGTTGCCTGTTATTCTGTTCGCAATACTGCTGGTTTCTGGTCTACATCTTTATCAGAAAACACTGGTTTGTAATTTTGAGAACTCACAAACATAAAAAAAAGTATGAAATGTAATAAAGGCAATTCAACACTGCAGAAGTCTGTGTTTTTTGTATTTTATACAAGAAGGGAGTTAATGAAGTATAAATACTTCTTACTGTACTCATCTATATTTAGTATATGGTACATTTTTCAGATATCTGTACTTTCTGGTAGTTTCATACTGTCTTCCACTTACAGTAACTGTATATAATTTGTTTCTGAAGACCGCCTTATGACAAAGGCTACAGGAAGAAGCTGAATCTAGTAAAGTAAGTAAACAAACAAACAAATAAACAAAAACAAACAACTACCCCTGTCTTGATAAATGAATTATCAACAACATCTGTACTTTACAACTTTTTCCATTTACTTTCCACAGCCAGGCACATGTATTTTTTCTATGCTATCCAAAATAGGCTCGATGTAGGACTTTTGATGTTTTTTTCTTATTTTTCATTACATTTAACCTAATTTAACCCAAATGGATGGAACAGTAACATTAAAAATAATGCCTTTGCTTATCTATTGGTGCATATCACACGCACAAACATGACAGAACAGAAAATGACACCTTACAAAACATGAAAGGGAGACTAGAAATGGCGTCATGATGTTTTTAGATCACAAGAAAAATAGAATTTTACATTAATGTTAATAAAAACAAAAATATCCTGAAATGAGGAGGAACAAATTAAGTTTCAGTTTTTTTCTTTCCTTTTACTGAGGGCAGAATTGTCTTCACATTACTATGATGTGAGGTCTTTACGCAGAAGCATCAGGTTGAAAGGACCACTTTTTTAATTTTATTCTTACAGTGTATTACACAACTTACTTTTTTGCTTTTACTAAAGTAAACAATCAATACTCCTACTTTTACCAGAATTTCATTTTTTCTTTTTTCTCTATTTGAATAAAGAACATGTGTATGTCAGCTGCTCCTGGTTATTGGTTTTAAAATTTGCATTCAAACTATAATATGGCTGTGGCAGTAATCCTAAAAGTCTTACACTGAGACAAATAAACCTATAAACACAGTATATGCACACACACACACACACACACACACACACACACACACACACACACACACACACACACACACACACACACAC
>JAQQZY010000008.1:18813147-18823686 GCA_030068375.1 Ostorhinchus rueppellii
ATTTTGAATCACCGTCTGGATCCAGGAACTTTTTAAAGGATTCTTTATCATTGTGAGATAGGGCATGGTGGCATAGAGCTGCATGAGGTCATTCACCACTATCTAGTGGAGGAAAGTACTAACACTACCTTAAAAAAAAAAAAATACAAACACTATCTTGGTGGAGGTCTGCGCTCTCTGAGTGCTTTTCTAGTTGTCATTCTTTCTTTCTCTGCTCAATACTTTATTTCATCTTCTTATTTTCCTGTTATTTTATTTCTATGCTCTCCGTCTCCCACTTTGCTTACATGACTGGGCTCCTCAGTCCGTGAGTCCCTCCACAGATATAGAGGAGAGTAAATGAGTGTGACAGGGTTGTCATGTATGTTCCAGGAAAGGCCAACATGGCCCAGTGCAGAGACAGGCCGTGTCATATCCAGACATCTCTCTGTTATGCTCTTTGTTTCTGCCACCAGCTGGACTCGCCTTCTCTTTCCTTTTCTGTCATACTCTATCCTTCTCCTATCATCCGTTTTTAATCTGTCCTCTGCAACTCTTTCCACTCTGTTTTTTTCTTATGTTACTTTTCCACTTTCACTCTTTTACAGATCTCCCTCCTCTTCCAAAGAACAATATGACTTTTCTCCTCACTTCAGGCTAAAAGACAAAAAAAAAATAAAAAAAATTATATATATATATATATATATAAACACCCAATTGAAAAACAAAATAGCCCTGATTCTTTATGTCCGACACCTCATCACCATTGTCACTTCACTTCCACTCATCCTGTTTTATTTTCATTTAGTCCAGTTATCACAATCTGACCTTGAAGACCATCTTCACCAGGGAAATGACAGTAATGCGTCAAATCATTTTTACATTTCCAAGAATGTCTTGTGATGGCGAGCGATTGTTCTTTGTCTGTCAGGAGCAAACACAAGTAGCATGACATGGTTGGGACACACTCTTAAAACGCTGTGTGTGTAGGTCTATAGGTGATGCATGATTAAATAATTGTACGAGACTATGGAAGCTATGCAGTGACGACAAAATCTGGCTGATCTGGGTTCAAATATGAAAAGACTGCACAACTATTTGTGCAGTATGTGAGCATGTGAGATATGATAATTAATAATACTTAATCTAAAGCTTGCATTCAGATGCATGGTTATGCCACTGAAATAGAGACGAAAATGACACGTTCTGTACAAAAAAAATAAAGGAAAGCGACAAAAATGATCTAAAGAAAGTAAACCAGCTTCATTTTTTTTAAGATGTTGTCTCAGCTCTGGGTGCTAATCAGACAAGCAGAGTTTATGATTGAAATATTTTACACATTATAGTGTCTTTCATAAACAGTTTCATGTGGCCTATTTGATTTCCTGTGTTCTTTATCCTAACTTTTTCAGCATCTATGAATCAATAGTTTCCTCATAATACCTGAAAACCCAAACTATCAAGTTAACCTGTTTACCTATCAACATTTTAAGCATCACTATTGATATCTGGTTGGTGGATCTTGTATTGTTTTAATATCTTTGTCTACATGTTTGAAATAAACTATGTAATAACTATGAAAGTATATGCACTGATAAAAATAAAAAAAAAACTGAAGAGAATTTTACAATCGTTTTAAGTAGTGTCCTGATTTAATATTTCTACATGTCATCACCACTAACATTTCAACTTTATCTTTAACTTTTCCTTTTTCTTCTTTTACTAACATCATGTGGCATCTGTGTGTATTGACAGAACACACTCAAAGGTACTGACTGTATATATGCATGGGGTCAGATGTATTGCGCACATGGATGAACACATTTACTGTACTTGTGTGTTTGTGTACGACTGCAGCCTCTGGGCGACTCTGCTGCAGGAAATCGGTCAGCTGAGCCATCAAAGTGAAAATGGGGTCAAATTGGCCTTTTAACTGGCCTTAATCTTCCAATCATTCCCTAAAACCTGCCTGTTGTGCTACATTGCATCTGCACTCCTAAAGGAACAAATGTAATCTTCAAATAGCTTTAGGATTTGATGAACACATTTGCACAACGGAGCAAATGCTAACAGCTGGCACATTGTTTTCAAGTACGTTGAACTGTGCAGCTTGCGTCTGCCGCTTGTGTTGTGTCTGCGCCTGAAATCACACTCCCTTTCTTGCGTTGAAAGGGGTTTGTTTGCATCATGAGTGAGTGAAGGGAGAGCCACGATCAATGCTAAAACCATTATAGGACACGCTTTAAGTAGAGCAGTCCCATTTGAGCAATTTGGCAGTGGCCGAGGCCCGCATATGGAATTATTTGATCAATGTCCTTGTAGTTGATAGAGAGGAGTAAATTATACGATCAATGGTGTGTACAATGTCCCTACCTGAACACTTTGTGGGGAATTTCTGTTGTATCTGTGTCATTCTTTTTGTGTGCGAATCAGTGCTTGTGTACATACATACCAGTGCATGTGCATGGCTTTGTGGAAGCGCGGTTAGTAATCACGCGGAATACTTTTGTCCATACGTTCTTGGACGTGGCATTGTCATAGCATTTTCTCTTCCACTTATTGGAATAAAAGGTACATTTCCTCAAGCCTCTTTATGTATTTCTTGCTCGCTATCTGGACATAATACGCTCTGTTTTGAGGGCGGAAGCATACAGGGATATCAAATGGCAGAGATGAAAATAGAATGAATGGGGAATAGCAGAGACTGACTAAATTATTGATGTGTATCATAGTGCTTATGAACACACCGTACACTGAGCCATCTTCTTGGCTATTCACCTCCAATAATACACTCTTATGACTCCACCAACAAGCACGGCACAGATTCTCGAGTGTTTTGTTTGCTGTAAGCTCTTCTATAAAGGAAACACATGAGATGAAGTGGCTGAGGTATCAGAGGAGACTTTTAATACACACATCCACATGCATAGAACTGTGTCTGTCTGTCTCTGTGGATGAGATCACTAGCCTCGCCGTCACTCTGCAACACTGCCTGTGTGTGCGTAAGCCTTAGTGCGAGTGTGAGTGGCATACATCGGGGTGAAGCGATCCCTCTCCTCGTTGGAGGTTCATGGCGGTGTATGTGAGAGAGAGAAGGACACAGAGTGACAGAGAGAGACAGTCTGATAGCCCGGCCTCAGTTTGAGCCTGATTTGTTTTGTTTTTTTTTCCTTCTCTCTCGCCTGTCACATGGTAAAAGTTGAACCGTTGGGGGAACGATAAGCAAGCGACATGAGGAGGCTGGGAGAAAGGGGTGGATGGGTGGGTGGATGGATGTAGGTAGGGACGCAGGAGGGAGGGGGGACACAAAGGAGAGCCTGTCACATATACTTAGATGCTGAAATATTAAAGTGAGCAGTCAGGTTGTAATTTTCCTGAGAAAGCCAAGGGAACGGGGGGATAAGTGAAGCGAGAGAGAGGGAAGGTGGGGGACGAGTGGTAGAGACATGGAAAGAGGAAAGATATCACCACTGATCTCTCTTCCTTGTCTTCTTGGAAGAGACACGGGCACACTTTTAATACCACCACTTTAATTAGCTTGGCTTCATACGGTCTGTCTCTCTCTGCTGCTCTTCTCTGCAAGACGTGAATAATTCAGCAGTGATGGTGTACCGCTGCCTGGTGAAGACAGCAGGCCCACCAATCTGCAATGTATCTGTGGGAAGGAACTCAACACAGTTTGCTTGTCTCAAACTACAAGAGTTTTTTTGTGTGATTTTTAAAGCAATTGGAGCCGTCTTGTTTCTCTGGGATCTGTGGTTGTCAAACACATACACATACAGTGTGAGTTTGTGGCTCTGTTCATATTCATTTACATGTTTGTGCACAGCTTTGAGGTTTCCTATTGAAATATAAAAGGATGAAGATTTATACTGTACTTGGAAATGCAATAAGTAGAAATGTAATGAATAATCAATTTTAATTATTTAATGAAAGTAATACAAGATATTGCTTCTCTATAGTCACTGAGAGCAGTGTGCATTGATTGGATTTTCAGACAAGTGATACAAGCTCAACTAAAAGATGCAATCAAATACAATGTTAAAAGTATGGAGTTCATTTGGACGTATAGCTCGTTGTCAGTCATCCTACATTTGATAGCTGTGCTCACATTAATCTCAACTGCTTAGCTAACTTGTGCTGTCCAGAAATTTGCCATAAAAACACACTCTTGTAAAGCAGAAAGAAGAAAAGCAACAACATGAACATTACATATAAGCCTTTAAAACAAAAATAAGTATATTTTCAGATGTAACCACTTTCTAATCAACATTTTGATAAGATAAGAAATTGTATTTTAATACTACATTATTCAGTACCTGTTACTTATTTCAATGACTTTTACACAACATGGATATAGATTAAAAAATTAAAAAATGTTTAATTGTAATTCTCTATTTACAGAAATATTTATATGAATACAAAATGCCTTATTTTCCTTTATATTTCATTCTAACTTGCATTTTTTTCTGTCAGCTATGATCAGTGAAATCTTATCTTATTTTATCTTATACAGACCCATTCCCACTGACTGGCTGGCTAACTTGGATTGTTATGGTTTTAAATGATGATTTATGACCAAAACAAAACAAATGCATTACAAATCTATAAGTAAAGGATTTAAAACAACTGTAGGGATTTGAAATCTAACTTAAAGGTCAAATTAAATTGTCTTTGGTAATGATCATTTTTTGGCAAAAGAAACAGCCATGAAACTGAATTCACTGCGTCCCAATGCTTTTGTACATACAGTGTACTAAGAGGATGTTACACACTTGTTTGTCTGTTTATGTGTCTGTCAGGACCAAAACTGCTTCATAGAAGGGTAATGCTTGGAACAAAGGTAAACCCATGACATTTTATAGGCAAAAGGGCTTTGGAGTCTTTTTAACAGTGTGAAAGAGTATTGGACTGAATTAAAGGAAGAGGTAGACACACAGTCTTTATGATATTCATCATATGTTGCAGAGGCTGAACTCTCAGTTTTGCTTAGTTTTCTTTTAATAATACAACAAAATGTGTGGTTTGTTTGTAGTTTAATAAGACTGTGGGACAAAGGCAGGAGGTCTGTGTTCTCTGAATGCCCTTCTACTTCTGCCATTACATTTAGTTACTCCTCAAAACTGTCTGTGCATCTGGACTGAAAGTGTCCAAGAGAGCGTTTTACTGTCTTGTATCATTGTGTGTGTCTACATGTCACACTCTGCTTAGCTCACCAGTTGTGGTTGCTGATGATAATATGTCCAGACACTGGTTGGTGGTTTTTGGTGGGGGGTGGGGGTGGGGTGGGATTGATGTGCAGTGTTTCTCTCATATAAGATCATATTGATAATGTACAGCCTCTCTCGCTGTCTTTTGGTCTTTCTCTCTCTCTCTGTGTGCGTGTGTGTGTGTGTGTGTGTGTGTGTGTGTGTGTGTGTGTGTGTGGATTGCATTTATTATGACAGCCTGCCAACCTGCACCCCAATTCCCAAAATCACTCCTGTCCCTGCCTCCCCAACTAAGCAGCATCACTGTCTGGATGGGTCTCAGTGTGATTAACAGCCCAGACAAGGTGAGGGTTTCTGGGCCAGGCTGAGGTGGGCTGTCCCTGGTGTCAGCCCTGGAGCCTTCACTGTCACCGCTGGAAGGGAGACGAGAGAGGCCTGACATACAGTTCCAAACAGTTGTATAAACACTGAGACGTCTTGTCATGTTTTAGCTTTTGAAGAACTTTTAATGAGTTAGGAATAAATAGAATTCCTTCTTTTCTACTCTTCTTCTCCACTGCTCGTCTTTGCATCTTTGTCTGCGTCTACCCTTTGTGTGACTTGTCTCCATTCCAATCATAGCTTGCTTCAGTGATCGCTGAGTCACGTCTGAAATAGAATCAACATGGCAGCCTGAGTCAGCCAGGACAGCGAGCCGAGCACAGATTAGTCATCCCGGTGAGGTGCTTTTTTCAGGGACAATGACATATCTATGCAATGAGGGGGAGAGTGATGCACCGGGGGTGTCTGCCTGTCTCAACTAGGGATTACAGATACTCTTGAGTGTGTGTGACCACTCTCTGTGTGTGCTCAACTCTATAAAAAGACATGACTCTATGGCTCAGTCTCAAACACAAAATAACTTTGTTGTGTACTGCTCTTCAGGATGATCTGCATCAGCCTACAAGAGTGAAAGAAACAGACCTGGATCAGTGTAACTGAGTCAAGTGAAACAGCACAAATTATCCTGTTGTCATGATTCATTTGTGTGCGTGTGAAATGATTTCTCTCCTGTTTGTGACAAGCTGGACAACAACTTGTTTCTCAGTTGTGAGGACTGTTTTGGAGCTTCCCAATCAAACATGATCCGCTGACACTAATCTTGTTTGTGACTAGATCGGTCACCATAATCCTTTCCACAACAAATAGGCTTCTACAGCACACAGTGAAATCCACCCCCGATCAGGTGGAGATGTGTTCACAGCATATCGCCCATTTAAATCCATCAGCAAGAGATACCTACTGTATGTGACTCCTCACCATGGTAACTTTAAAAGGAAAACCTCCCTTACTTTATCATCCACAGTTCCCTTTCAGTTTCTGAAAAAGAACATCTATTTAGAAACATCATATTTGGTATCATGTTGTTATTGTGATACAGGCTGCAAAAACAACTTATTCATCCCTCGGGGGACGACAATAAGCTGCTCTTGAAGCTCGTCCTTTTCAGAATAATGAATAAATATTATCACATAACTGTAGTTATAATAACTGCAGATTGAAATTAGACCAGATTTGTTGTTGTTGTTGTTACCATTTTCTCTGTTGGGGTTAAGGTGAAAAACAACCAAATGAACATTATTTACTGTATATCACTGTATAATAGGATGGTTAACATGTCCTTGACTGTTATGAATTACACTTTCACAATGAAATGACCTCTTATTCTTTCAATCGTTGCTCACATTTTCCCCTGAAGGTTTGATCCTCCTCTCTTTAGAGAAATACAGCAAATGTAGGTTTAATATCATCAGCAGATCACAGACTTTTGACTTAAAAACACTTGTCTTTTAATTCAACACTGATGGTGGTTGGACAGAATAGTAGTGGAAAGGTAAATAGAGTCAGATTTCCTCCCCTCCATGTTCGTCTACAGTAGAGGTAATGTGTTTATGTGAACGAGCAGGTTCGTAAATCTGCTTGTTGGACATTTTCCCATGGAAAACAGATGGCCTCAGCATTGTTTTAGGCGTTGTGTTGACAACAGGCGATGTAAGGACACTAGGGTGAGCTGGTGTGTTTTGATGACACACACAGATGCACACATACACACACTTGACAACCTTGTCCCTTTCTAACCTGGACTGAGGAGGAGTATGAGTGAGTGACAGATTAAATTAACTTCCATTTCTAATTCTCCTCAGAGCTCCAGGGTTATCCTCCACCATCACTCCTGGAGGGGGAGGGGTCAGAGGGGGCATGGACAGGGGGAGTTAGATCAAGAGATGGGACAAAAGACAGAGAAAGAGAAAGAGAGATGCACAGCTTTTATAGCAGACAGAAAAAAAAGCAATGTGCAAAGTATCACGCACAAGGTGTGATGAGGGGCTTTTAGTCATAGTAGAGGTTTTCTTTAATTTTCCGAACATCACTTTTTCTGGTGTAATTTTCCACTGAAAGGTCATGAAACTCATCTCGGTGCTCCCTCACTTGTGGCTTCAGGGAAGAAAAGTGGTTGAGTGGAGGAGCTGAATTATAAATCTAAATATATACATAAACCTTGGTCCCTTGTTAGTTTGTGCTGCTCATGGTAAAAGCATCAGCATTCAGATCGCTTCAGTCCCACAGACTTTCAGGTCAGCTAAAACTATCTAAATGCCAAGACACTTTGGAAGATCCAGGCTGTTTCACATTGTGGTATAGGCTGAGGTTACTAAAAGCAAACAATAGTGTTTTCATAACAGCGGCCAACGTTGAAAGTAGTGGCATGTCAATCAAAGCAGATGTAGGTGTTTGCAAGAGTTTGTTCGGTCAGTGAATTCACATGCATCATAAGAAGTAATAACCTAATTATTTCAACTGCCATAAACTCATCTTACATTATGTCAACATTTCTTTTGGTCCACATTTTTATAGTGGTAGTGACTACGATAACCAGCTGAGTGACTCATAACTCTATCTGCTCATTTGTGTTTGGAAAAAGCTTTAGTGTCAAGTCCATTTGACATCTGGTGTGGAGCTCTGTGTTTGCACCACATCATTTTCATCAGCAAATAGGATTTTCTGTGTTTTCTGACCAAATGAATAACAATGTTTCTAAATGAATGTATCTAAAACCTACTAGGCCTACATTATACTTTATGGTGTTCTTACATTATTACAAAGGATTATGGGTGGTAGATGCAAATAAATATAACATGAATAAAACTTTAACCCCTTGACGCTGATTGTCGCAAATTCCCATCACACCCCCTCCGCTCCAAAATGTAACCAAAATACGATCTACTTGAAAGCAAAAACACAAGTGAATTTTTTTCCATAACTGAAAATAAATTCAGGCGTCAAGGGGTTAATAGATCACATTAATTTAATATAGATAAATGATGTCTGCCTGAGCCATGTTAAATAGATTTTTATCAGCAGTGGTCTTGAAAACAACAACTCCCATCATCCCACACAACTTCTTTACATCACCTAACTATCTGTGTTGATGCTGATTTGATTGAAAAACCTGCAGAAATTACAGATGGTGCATTTAACTCATTCACAGCCATTGATGTGTTTTGGCGTCAATCGGCTTTCATTGGGGGGTTGCTAGGAAACGACCTGGCACAACTTTGAGGAAGTATTTAGCATTCAGGCATTTTGGGCAAAACCACCCTGTGTTCTAAGGTCAATAGCTTGAGAACTGAAAAAGCTGGAAACAATTTTTTTTTCCACATGAAAGAAGAGACTTTACACTTTATTTCACCAAGAACTCGACATTCTGTGAGTCTTGAAAATCAGTCAAAATGCTCTAAAACGCCAAGCAGTATGGGGGGGTTTCTGTTCTGAAAACGCCTGGCCTCATTCACCTGGGCTGATGAATGAGTTAAATGTCAATACAAAGTCTATATTCTGTTGTTTATGATAATAAAGTGACTCCATTTGGTGTATGGACAAAAATGTGTAAATTCTAAAAAGTGTGGCCTGACTTATTGGTTCCAACAAAAAACATCTGTAAATGTCTGGACGTCTATATGTCTGTATGTTTCAGAAAGACACAGATTTGTCATTTGTTGTAGCAATAAGACTTACAGAAGAGTGACAAATGAACAGAAAAAGTCTGATGCGAGTGGTCCCTACTAGAAGGACAGCATCTCCATCCACAAGTGTTTCAGTGTTTCATGCTGTGGTCTTCTCAGCCACCAGAGCTCAACACCCATTAGGAGATTTTGGACTGATGTACCAGATAGCATGAAAGAAAGGTCCATGGATTTAATTACTGAAGGGTCCATTCCATTTTGGGATTTTCTCAATGGAACAAGAGCAGATGAACAGAATCCAGGACAGAGTGAGACGTTTACATCCTGATTTCAGAAATATGTTAGAATTAGACAATTAAAGCAGTTAAGTTACAGAGAACATATAAGAAGTCCTGTTTTACTTAAAATGAAATATGCTCTGGTATCTTTCTCTACTTTTAACCTCCAAGTAATTTATGTGCCTAAACATAACCATATTAACCCGTAAAGACCCAAACACCCACTGACGACCAAAATCATATCCTAACACAAAAAGTTAAATAACTGTTCATCTATTAATCCTATCAATCCATGCAAATAATTGGCATGAAATTCAGTTTTTTTGTCTTTTCATGGTCAGATATGACCCATTTGGGTGTTCAGAGGCTCCATAGTTACCGTGGAAACACATCATCTTTTACAACATTTATTTACTAGTAAAACCCATGGACTTGGCTTAATGACAGTGGATGGACACACTTCTTTTCATGTTCACTTAATGAGATATTTGACTGAATATATCACTCTTTCCTCCATTTTCTCTGTTTTGATACGACATTGAACTTTAATTTGTGCCTCTATGGACATCAATCATGATCTGTAAATTAAATATAGAAAAATACTGTATTTTTTCTTAAGAATGAAAAATACTGAGTATAATATTAGAATAAATGGTGATAAATCACTTAAGAAAAGTTAAAAGTAGAGAAAAGATAACTTGGGAACTACCACAAAAGTAGTACTGGATCTTTATGGGTTAAGTAGGAGAAATGTAAATATATTAAATATGCTTTTTACTTTAATGCAAACAGAGGAATGGATTGTTAAAACCGAACAACACTGATAATCACATGTATAGAAATACTGATATATGTGTCCACGTTTTGCAGAGGTTCCAGTTTGGGTACAAGGCTATTTGTCATGTGTATTTAAGGTACATACACAATAAACTGCAACGAAATGATGTTTTCTCTGGCTCATTCTCAACCCTTAAATTCTGCAAATAATGCAATAAAAACTAGAGAAGCACTCGGAGAGCACAGACCTCCGCCAAGGCAGTGTTTGTACTTTCATCCACTAGATGGCGC
>JAQQZY010000008.1:18844695-18869313 GCA_030068375.1 Ostorhinchus rueppellii
CAGTGTTGGCAGTTCACCACCCCACCGTTAGATGGGAATAATTCCCCAAATCGCTTCCTACACAATATGGCTTTAAAAGTAAATGGGGAAAGTAAGATCATTATAAATATGAGAATATTTTTTATATTTAGATGAAAATTCTTTGCAGTCTGTTGCCAGGCCTTTGGTTTCTGCTTGTTAATTTGTCTTTCTGCCTTCAGTTTAGTCTTCACTTATTGAAAACCATGCTAAATTAAGCAATTGTTTCATCTAAACCATCAACATGTCCCTTAGTCCCCAGCCTGACTGGACTATGTTTTCCTTTCATTGACACTTCTTTTGTAGATCTGATCAGTAAATCCTTATTTAAAATGCTCTTTTGTTTTTTTTGGCAAGATGATAAATAATCTACTCTGAGACAGACAAGATATTTTGGTAACTCATAGGAATTTTCAGACAGGTAGGAGGGTTAAACATGACTGACAACTGTGAATATCAATTTTGCATTCTGTCAGATGTGTCTATAGTAATCAATACTTAGCCTCCTGATTTAGAGAAAAGAATAACAGAGGGACAGATTTTCATTTCAAATACTGCAGTTTTGTTTTCCTGTATCTTAGCTCCTGCAGGTTTAACAGGGTTCTGAGGTTGATGTAATTAAACCTCTTCCTGAAAATCCTTGTCTTGACCTGAATAGTTTAATCAGACTGACATCCAATCTCGTTGAAAAACTGTTGCAACTCAATAATGTAATAGGAACAATTTCAGTAAGTACTTATAGAACAGCAGAACACAGGAACGTGAAGGATATTCAGTTATATTTATCTATGAAATCAGAAGAAGGAAATATGTAGGTCTTTACACATGTCTTAAAGTCCCAAAAGCCTGCATGACTTAAACCTTTGTACTTTAGGCCTCAGAATCTCCTGGATCATACAAAATCTGGAGTTTGCAGACATTCGTGGGGGGAGCAGTGGTTTCTTAAGGCTGTCTTACAAAGTTGGTACGGCTGCCATTCAAATCGCAAAAGCAACTTGAGGCCTCTCTGAGAAAATTACCCGATTTTGTGTGGTACGAAGACCGTACAGTTGTAACATTCTTTGTAAGGGTGCCTCAGGATCTACGGCCACTACATGAATGTTTTTACCGTAAGGTGGCAATACAGCACCACTATGTGCAACTTACAGCACTCTCAAGTTAATAATAAGATCTTATGGTTTTCCAGAATATTTAGATAGGTATAAAAACAGTGGCTGAGTACTCTCTTAAAAGTCTCATGTCGTGATCGTTGTATTCAAAATGATAATAATGCCAACGAGATTGAAACTTCTACAGCCACAGCTGCAAATAAAGAAGAGGAAGATCAAATGGTTGTGCCCAATGTTTTGGTCTGGCACCAGCAGCAGAAGAGGGACATTCTTAAACGCTTCAAGTAAAAAGAGCAGCTTATGGTAGATTAATGCCCGAGAACAGTGATCAACCAACACCAAAGTTCATGTGGACATCTCTAGTCGTGCCCACCTCTGCAAAAGTTACAACACAAAGTCCCCAGAATTATGGATGCTGTCCACACTAAGCCTTTTCCTCATCATAGGCACAAAAAACAAAAACAAAAACCAACAACAACAAAACATAGTTATTAACATTAATTATTACAGAGTATTATTATTTTTCTTTTACATTCATTCATTTTCTGAACTTCTTTATTCCTTCAGAGGGTTGGGGGGGTGCTGGAGCCTATTCCAGCATTGACGTCCACACGTAAGTCGGTGATTATTGATTGCCGTTTTCAGACATTAAGCGGAATTAAGATTTTTTTTACAATTAAGTGTTTTAGAATGTCCTGAAGAAAATGCAGAGAAGACAGAGACACTGGTAGGTGCAGCAAAGGACACAGAGGCAGCACCTCTACGAACAGGAGGAGAGTCTAAAAGACCTGACTCATTACTACCCTGTCATTATTTCTCTGTAGGTAACAAAACTGGAGAAGCACTCGGAGAGCGCAGACCTCCACCAAGGCAGTGTTTATACTTTCATCCACTAGATGGCACTGAATGTACGGATCAACACCAAAATCTAGGCATCTGTACGATACCCCATTTCTGACAATTTGTGAAAATTTCATGAAAAGCCGTCCAAAACTTTTTGAATTATCTTGCTAACAGACAGACAAACAGACAGACAGAAAAACAGAGAGATAAGCGCCGGCAAAAACATAACTTCCTTGGTGGAGGTAATAAAGCAATGAGGTAGAACTTAGAGGAACATTGATATATGAAGTAATCTGATTAAAATATGACCCAGCATGTGTACGTGTTTGGGATCATGTGCTGTCCATGGTGCTGAATTACACACTCCTGTAGAGATTATTCGGGGAAACACTGACTTGCACTGTTAAGCATACTAAAAATTAGGAGTCATAAGACATGAGATGAAGAAATTTGCAGTAGAAGGTATAAGAATAAAAAAAAAGATACATAAGAGGGAGCTGAACATTAATAACACTAACCGTCCATTACCGATTGCCTAACTCTAACTGTCCGTCATCACATTCTCCATCACCCTGATCCTCGTCAGCCTGTAGACTCTGCATTATCTCCCTCCAGGTTTTGTGTTGTTTCTACATGTTTATTTTTCTGTTCATAAAACATTTTCCCTTCCACACTGTGTTTGAATCCAGTCATTCACTCCATCTTGACAGTTTGTATTCAACCCCTTCTAAGAACACCACAAATGCCGCACATATGACAAACTACTTCCTATTAGGAACACTTTACGTCCACCTTAAGAATGCCATGCGAATTTCTGTACGTCTGTTCATGTGGAATGCCGTAAGGGTCCCCAAATAACAATGTAATGTGTTCTTGTGGTCTACCTGTGGCCACTACAGGACCACTACATGGGGTTCTGGAATGGCCTCCTGATCCACAACCGTTATGGGCTGCTCTCAGGTTGTTTATAAGGTATTCGTTTGGGCACCCTACAAAAGGGGATTTCTTAGCATGTTCATAGACCATCTTGTAGAAACTTAACCACCTAGCTACAAATTTAAGAACTTCAATCTTATGAGGCCACCTTGAGAAGGTCTTACAAAATGATCCATAAATCGTTTGTACAGTGTTCGTAGCTGTTTGTAATGGTAGTTGTGACAGAGAGGCATTACCGACAAAACTTAATTTTAAGTTATACATGTACCCACTCTGGATGACATTAGGCTTATTGTCAGTTCAACCATGAGGAGTTTTTAGAATCATTTTAGACGAAATTCTTTAACATATTCTTTCCCATATCAAAATGGGAAACAGAAGGAACTAGCATGTGTAACTTTGTACAGTAGCTGGACTACTGTCATCCATTTAGGTCAAGATGCCCAAATAAGCTAAAAACCCTCAAGTTAATAAAAATTAGAAATTCCTCACATATTTGCTTCTTTTCACTAGTGTCTTGTAAAATCAAGAGTATAATTCAAAATCATTCTTCTTACTGAACGTATAAACTGTACCTCAATAAAGCCCCATTATTTTTTTAAGGTCTCATGGTACTATATTATCCTTATAACTTATTTTTTCCGTCAGAGTACCAGCTAACTTGGAGCTTCTCAAGTTTCCAAAACCTGAATAGGAGACAGATCCTTTCCAGTTTGGTTTCAGGAGGCAGACATCCTCCCTACTTTAAGGATTAGACTGACCCTGGACCTTCCATTAGTCAGACTGTGAATAGGCCCAGGCTGCTTGGTAATGACCCATAATGCATTGTGCATCTTACCTCTTCTGACTCTGCCAGAGCAGCCATTACACATTAATAAGTATTTGTCCTTTCTCCCCTGTCGTTTATTATTTTTCCTCTCTATAATGTTTTTTTTTTCTTTTTCTGCAGATATCACTGACATTTGTGTGTATTTCTTAGCTTTACTATAAAACATTTGTCCTTTCATTTGGTCAGGATCTGGCAACAAACTTAAATAATAAAATAATGACTCAGTAACCCCTTAACACATTAATTTATATAGAAGTGTATTAAAAAATAAATTATTTGTGGTTTTGCTTTCAAGCAGATGCTGAATCGAGGGAGGATTGTTCATTTGACTATAGCCCATAAAATAGAAATTTGGTTATGATGCAAATTTCCAACAAGCAAAATGGTCAAAGGAGAGGATTTTATTGATACCATAAAATTATTTTCTGTGTCCTGACTATGTATGTATCAAATAGGTCCAAACTGGCATTAGAGGAATACATATGCTCTCTTGGCTGATCCCATAATGGCAACGGTTTGATGGAAATATGTGACAATCGACATTAAGATGATGAAACAGAGCATGACTCTAGTTACTTAATCTAAAATATTACAAATTTCATAAAACCAAAATTGGGTCTTCAGAAACATTTATTTTTGATTAATATGAAGTATATTTCATACACATATAGACTGACCTGACTTGTCCTTTTTCTTTTACAGTTAGTTGAGATGTTAGTATTTATCTTGTCTCCTTTTGTGTGTATGTAACTGTTCTGATCAGTTGTAAATATGTCCTCTTTTATATTTCATTTGGTAGGCCACGAGGCCATACATAAGGCTACTTTTTTGTCATGAGTTCAGCTCTGTTCATTTGACCTCTGTTATATGCCCACAACTTGTATATTTGTTTTTTAGTATTTTTCTCATTTTGAAATAGCCTAGATAAAGTCCTGTAAAATCCACCTGTGACACCTCATGCCATCCGGTTCACTCACTCTTGTCCCAATGTGTAATGTCCTGTGTTTAACATGTTGCTGTGTGTGTATTTGCTCGTACAACACTGGCAGCTATTACACTTTATCTGGATTACTGCAAAACTGGAAAGTTTGGCAACACTGAAAATGAAAGAATGCCAATAAATTGGTATCTGAGAGAAAGTGAATCCCAGGCTGGTTATGTTTTCATTGTTCAGTATCAACTCTTGGCTCATTATTGTGCGGAAATGTATTTCATAACATAGTTTTCTCCCAGACATCCCTAGCTTTCACACCAATAGTCTTCTGATATGGAAGAGGGAAAAAAAACATATTATTTCAATACTGTATTCATTTTGCATTAAACAAGGCACATTCATTCAAGACATATTTTCAGTCTGTCTCTTGCACAAATATCCACAGACACACATGTGAACATATCCATAGAGAGAAGCTGAAAAAAACAATTACAGTTTCTCATTAAGGCACTCCTAATCCCTTTATGCAAAACACAGTTACACAAGTACACACAATGAGGAGAAAGAGAGAATGAGGGAGGGGAGGAAAGAGGAGGGAGAGTGGAAAAAATGTAGTGCAAATGCGAGGAGAATAATTACATATATCATGAAGCCGTCCCTTTTATTTCGGATGTCACGTCTGATGTCACTGGCCGGCTTTGGCGCTAATTTGAATTCAGACCTTTATCAGTCGCCGGCAGCAGATTTTGAGTGACAGCGCCACCAAACGCCTCTCGCCAGCCGTCCTATTGATTTCTCTAAATCCCCAACAATAGCATTTGCATGCTTGTTTCTGTTATAATACAGATATGCCGTTTCGGAAATTAAAGAGCGGCAGGCAGACCAGAGGTAACTAATTGTGTGCCTGTGTAATGAGTGCAGTTTCAATTTGATATAACCCACAGCTTTTCCCCTCGCAGGCCCGCGCTAAGTACTTTCAAGTCTTTGTGGGGAAATAATTGATTTTTTGTGCTTTGGGCAGAGGGAAAACTATTATGATCTTTTTGAATAATGGCAGCGGGAGGAAAGGCACGTTGAACGATTTAAATTGGTATTAGAGGAGAGGAAGGAAGGAAAGAAGGGCTTGGTGACGGGCAGAGGACTGATAGCATAGCGGAGTCCTGGATTTGACTGACAGTCCACAAATGGCTCCCGGTTTGTTGATTACTCATTCTCTTAAGGTGGAAGTGGGCCGATGTGAGCTGTTGTTATGGCAGTAAGTAAAGCCATGCTGAGCCTGACTGTCTGTATTTCTGGCTGGGGGAAAAGAAGAAGATGGAGGGACGGTAGGAGGACAGTGAGGGTGGTCTGGCCACCCATTGATGCCAGGGGCCTGTTGTTGGGCCAAAACAGTGGGCAAATGAACGAGCACACACAGGGTGGGGTTGGCATGGTGTCATATAGCTTTGGGGTGTTTGTGTGCATGTGCATTTAAAAAAAAAAAAAGAAAAAAAACACACACACAAAATGCTAAACTCTCCTGTGGATGCCTTAAACCTGTGTGTATGTATATGTGTGGAGATGCATTACAGTAGACGTGTGTGTGTGTGTGTGTGTGTGTGTGTGTGTGTTTGTTTCACATGCCAACCAGCCCCATTTATTTGGGGGAAATGTGATTATTCTGGATATCAGTACGCCATGCCTGCTGTCTTTCTTTCTCATGACTAAGAAATCCTTTTTTCCTCCGTCCCTGCTCTCTCCCTCTCTTCTCTCCTGAGGCTTTGTTTCCTTTGTAACAAATGCTGTGTTTCTTAGTTATTCTCCATGTTCAGATTTCACACTCCTAATTGTACGTGGAGATAAACAGGTTTTTCCATTGTGGACGAGGGTGTTGGCGGGTGATGGGGTGGGGGGGCTCCTGGCTTTGCTCTCCTGTTGTCATTTTACATGGTGGAGGGCAACATCTGTGCCATGCTCCCTTGTCTTTTGAAGCCCACTGACTCCACACTGAAATTACAGCAACCATTTTCAGATGGCGTTATCCAATACTCAAGGCTTCTGAGTGACGGCCGAGCACAAAACAAAAAGAGAAGACTGGTTTAGGAAAGTATACCGTCACAGAGCAGCCAGACACACCACAGTACAAAGTATGTTTACACCTCTCTCATACATCATGTGTGGCTTCAATGCAGAATACCACAACAGGGTACTTTATTACCAATCAACTATCAATAATTATAGTGTCCATATTGATAAAAGGTTTTATTATAGCAGGATTATCAATGTACAATTTCTATTGCCAGAAGCATAGTTTGAAATATTTAAGTGACCAGGTTTGACCTCCATATTCATTTAATAATACAAGAAATAACAGCTGTTAGGTGTAAGATTTTAATTGAGTTTGGCAGCCTCCAACTCAAGATTATTTTTGACATGAATAAACATATAAAAACCCTTTTCAAATGAGGTGTCAAATTTTGAAATTATCAGGATTATTCAGCATTAAAATAATTACATTCTAAAATAATAATTAAAGCAAACTGAATTTTTCAAGGCATCTCTGATTAATTAATAGAGCTGTTTTTGAGTGAACAAACAGTTTTTGTTTTGTTTTTTATCTTTGGATTAATTTTTGGTTTACATTTTCAACAAAAAAGTACCAGTTGAGATATAAATAATTAAATAAATTAGACAAATTTTGAAGAAAAATGATCATCTGTGTCTGCAGCAGCCACATGAAGGCCACAGTCACATGTTCTGTCCACATGTGATGGCTTAATACTATTCGTTCAGGCTTAGTAGAGTGTGATGTGATGGAGTGAGTATTTGTCTAGTGTCTAAGTGTGTGAGAATTAGCACATGCAAATTGAGACAGTGTGTACAATCTCCCCAGTCAATGTATTTTTCTTTTAAATCAACAGAAACTCCCACATACAGCAACTTTGGCATATATTGGAGATATATACAAATATACTGGAGATATTAGCAGTAAATACACATTTAAAACTATTAAGTATTAATTTGAAAGACAAAACTACATCTACAATAAATGGAAAATACATTTAAATCCACAAGCTGGTATACAAACTTTTAAAAAAATCCATTTTATCTGCGCTATTTCTCTTAATTGTTTAGATTACATGTCTTTGTGTGGTTGTTGTTTATGCACAGCAGGTCTTTTGTTTATTTTGCCCTGATGTTTTAGTACAAGGTTCAGCATGCAATTAAAAAAAAATAAATCAAAGTGAGAAATGTGATTAATGTGAGAATGTCTCTGTTTTAATCCCTGTCTCTCATAAACCAAATAGACACTGTCAGCTAAAAGATGTTTGCGACAATTAGCAGGGTTATAAAATTGTGTTCATTTTCTCTTGATGTTCTATTCATCTCCAGTGACACTGCCAAAAAGGAGACTGCTTTACTCAAAGGCAAAGTTATCGTGATGATTGGTTCAGTTCACTGAGACAATGGAGCTTTTCTATAATTTGAGATGGAGTCAAGTGTAAGGACATTAACTAAATTGCACAGTATGTACGCAGTCACTATGATGAGCTGTTATGGACAGCTGATGTGTTTGTGTGCACATTTATTCATGAAACGTGCATCTTTTTTTGTGTGTGTGATAAAGTAATGACTAGTTCTTTCTGTTTTTAAAGAACACAGAAGATGTTTGTTGATGAAGCAGGTGTATTTTATCTGTTATGACATTACCATTAGCAGAATTTGAATGTGTCTGTATGGTGTTTACTCCTATGGTGTATAATACAGATTGAGACACTTCAGAGTGCACACATGCCGCTCAGAGCACTTGGCCTCTCTTGCTATCACTCGCCCTTTCCCACTCGGTCACTTCTTCCCATCATTCCCTGTCTCTGTTTGTCTCTCTAACTGAACCTCCTCACACTCCTTCTATCTCCCTCCATCCGTCGCTCCCTCTCCCTCTCTTCATCTCCTGCTCCCTCCTTCCATCTCTCAGGGAAGCGGCAGTGGTTAATTTAGTTGGTCATAACTAATAGCAGCTAATCTGCAGGCGGGAGTCTGCCGAGGATATTGGACAGTGTCGAGGTTAATCGCAGCCGCCCAGTTAGCCAAGGCAGACAAGGGGAGGAGGGTGGAAGAGGTGGAGGAGGAGGAGGTGGAGGAGGAGGAGGAGGAGGAGGAGGAGGAGGGCTTAATTCCACCGAAGGCAAATGGCATGCCGGTTTTTATCTGGGCCCCTGATAAAGGAGCGCTAATACACCGAGGAGAATGGATGCTCAAGGGCCGGGTTCCCCTTATCAGCAAACTTTACAACAGGAGCCCCGGACTAACGGCACAACCCCCACGCCGCGCACAATAAGCACCTCATTTCACCTCTCAAGCAGAACTATCGCCACACCACCACCCACTACCCACCCGCCCCTCTTGTACGCCTGCATGGATGTACACACTTACACACGTACACAGCATCCTCTCCACTTCACTTTCCCGGTCGCCAATCCCGCCCACCACCACCTCCATCCCATCAAACTGGAGAACAGGCACGTTTACGTGGACACACACACTTGCACACACCCTTACGTACACGCCACTTCCCTCCCCGTCTCTCTGCAGCCCAAAGCAGGCAGCCACCAGGAATGGGGGAGTATTATGAGCGTGGGCTAATTGGAAGATCACTCTAATGCATTAAGAGATAAAATAGTTTGGCTGCGGGCCTAGAGGCAGGATCAGAACAACATTGGAGGAAGCTATCTGGCCCTGTCACACATTCGCAGATTTCCATACTAACGCAGCGAGAGCAATTACCCCAAACACAGAGCTCTGTTGGCGATACAACACACTCCCTGCCAGTACCACGGCCCCAGGAAATTAGAGGAGGTGTGTGTATGCGTGTGTGTGTCTGTGAATAAGCTTGGGCAAGGGAGGAAATTGGCTTAGTGGTGTTTGATTGTGTATTTGTTTTCTGGGAAAAGAGAGAGGAATTGGCTGCAGGACGAGTTTGGGTTTTACAGGGTGGCCTTGGGTGTGTCAACGAGGGGGAGACAGAAGAGGACAGAGTGGGAGAGACACACACACACACACACACCAAAACAAAGATATTAAGACAGTGGGCTAATCAACACGGCTAATAGGGGAGCAGGCATCTGCTTGCTTACACCCCGTCTGTGTTGTTTTTCACATGCTAATCAATGTTTGTTATCACCGCCAGTGGGAGGTGTGCATTTGTGTGTGTGTGTGTGTGTGTGTGTGTGTGTTTTAGGGTTTCTTCTGTCTTTACTGCACCTTAGAATGTCTTCCTCTGAATGCTTTGGTTTTTATAATTAAGTCCATTATATTTAAACAAAGACATACATGCATTTTTAAAGAAATCAGCTCTTCACTAAGGATACACATACATTAAATACATTACATTTAGTTAACATGGTTGTATTTTTAAAATCTGACTCCAAAAAAAAAACAACCTTTCAACATACATTATTTATACTTGGGATGCAATTCACCAATATGTTGAAGAATATACTGTACCTTTAACATTCAACACTGATTTTTTTTAAAGCTACATTTTTAATTGGATCTCCCTCCATCTCCGAGGCACCTGTAGTGTAATGTAGCAGGTGTAACAGGTAGGTCTTCCCCGGAGCTCAAAGTCTGCCTGGCAAAGCTTTTTTACATATGAAGACTCTGCTGGCATCCGCCTGTGGGCAGAAACAAGGACTCCCATGACTCCCCTCAACTAAACGGATAACAGGTCACGGATGGATAGAAAAGGTACTTATGGTCAGAAAGATTTCATACCTTAACCAAGACGGGACCATTTAGGCTCCAAACCCCACACACAGAGGTCTTCGTAGATCCTCGCTGTGGGGTGGGACAGACAACACCCCTGAGCGTCCTCAGCCATTGTTGTCTATGATTTGCCGTTAAATCCAATTTATCGCTGTTATGGAAATGCATCTCTACCCTCAGGCGCAAAAGACAGGGTTTACTCGACATAACCCCTCCGTTTATCCATTCCTCATCCGCTTGTTCATTTGCTACGGTGGCACAGCTTAGGTTAATGTAACATCAGCCTGAGGATACAGTACAATGGGACGTGTAGTCAGTAGTTACTGTAATATTGGACACAGTGATTTATTAATGAAAGCAGTTAATTGTTTAGGCAAAAAGGGTACAGTTTTGGATCAAAAATGTAATATTATTACCTCCTCCCTAAACTTGTGCTTTTTTAAATGATAATAAAATCTAAAACTAAAAATCCTGTATTCCCCTACTTATATAGATTTGGTTTCATCACATTATAATTTGATATAATTTTTCAGAGTGGGCGTCAGGCTTGTCTGAGAAGATTTTTCATGTTCATGGCAAATATTATACGAAATGAACAATCATACTGTATGTTTAGTGTAATTATAATAATAAGTATTGTACTATTTCCAGAAACAGATCCTGGCATTTTTAAAATGCCATTTTTCAAGGTGGGGAACATCACAGTTGATCAACCACAACATGTAACAGCTGCTTACTTGATCTAGATAAGAGTGTTTCCTTTTTAGCGTAACATAGTCCTGTCAGTTCAGATTTTGAGTTCAACTGTGTATGTTGTCACCGTTTTCCAACAGTACTCTACCGTAACACTCTGATGTTTGAAAGATGCAGACAAACACAACCTTGTCCGTTCGTAAAAACAGACCCGCAGCCGGTGTCGTGTAGGAGTCAGTTTATGTTTCTCCTCCACCCCCTGTGCAGTTTGCTAATTGCTCACAGGATGATATGTAGCAGCCAGAACAACTCCCTTTGCAGTTTTCATTTCAGCGAAAGTAAACAAAGGCTCACTCTGAAGACGTGGGGAGGAGCCGTGTGTGCAGGTGGCGTTTCTCTGTATTATTGTTTGAGTATTCGCATCTGTCTGCCTGAACGCGTGTATCTGTGTCAGAGGATACTGAGGTGTATGATGAGATGCATCATAAGACAATAAAAATTCATTATGAAACATGTACACAAGCCACAGGTTCTTTGGTTTTCTGCGGTGCAATCCGATTGGTTCCAGGTGTCAATGAAATGCAGTGAACAGCAGCAAGGCCGAGATATCTGAGATAGCTGCTGTCTGAGCAGAGGATTTCAAAGTGTTAGGATACCCTGGAACACTTCTAACACTGTCTGTCTGTCTGCTTCACACACACTTGCACAAGGAACTTACACAACCACCCTCATACACATCAGATCAATACAGACTAGGATGATGACACTGAGATGCTCAATGTGAGGCCAAGAGCCTTTCTATCTGTCTGTCTTTGCTCCAATCTCTCCTCTCCTTTCCTAATACCAGTCTACTCTCTTTTCTTCCTCCTCCTTCCCTTGGCTGGCCTTAACAATCTTCTCTTCAAATAGGCCACCACGGAGCATTGTCTCACCTCCACTTGTCTCCTTCTCTGCTTCCTCGTCCTGTTTTCTCTTGCTCTGCTCTCCAGCCTCCCCCTTCCCTCCTCATTGTCCCTGTGAAACAATTGGCAGATGTAACATTTAATTACGGCCGTATCTCCTCAGGCACTGTTGAGGCACAGCGAACCTAACGCCACTCAGAGCAAAGGAGGAGTTGTGTTACAATTTGCAGTGAAGTGATTTATTCTGCGAACAAGGTGGGAAGGAGGGGTTGTGAGAACCAAACAGAAAAGGTAATTTCTAGATACTCGCTACAAAAAGGTCAAATGCTTTTTAATGACTGTGTTTTCTGATAATGCAGAATAGAGCACAGCGGCTAAACTGCCAGCGCTGCCTGTGTGGGGGAAGTGGGTCCAGCAATAATAAAGTTGCAGATTGGTATCACATGGCGACATTTTAATGGAGTCTTGTGGCTGAGGACTTCATTTGCTGCAGTGTTCGGCCTAGCCACAACTGTCACCATGTGTGATTTCTTTATTCCATGCAGGGACTGTCGTTGCTGTTTGCCATCAACTCGAGCCAATTTTAAAAGAGCAAATGAAGTGTGGCCCATTAAATGTTGCCATTCACACAGTCATAGGGGGTTATTGAATGTGATTAAAACAAGAGAGACAGATATGACTATGTGAGCAGACTGAAAAAGCTATGTAGCTCTAATACCTGGCATGCATTGAGGGCATCAAGGAGGGATGGGAACAGAGGAGTAGAAAAAGCCATAAGGGAACTGATAAGGACAGAAGGGGTGGAGTTAATTAATGAAGACGACAACCATGGCCAAAGAGACAACATGCAGCCTATTACAATAGGCAAACTGCTCTGCATTCTGTGGTCTTCCACGGATTAGTCGGATATGTTTAGCAATCAGGGCCCTTTGGCTGTAGCCAACCCACAGAGTAACACAGCCAACGTTTAGCCATATTTCATCCATTAAGTGCAATGCAATAACTTATTATATCACTTAATTGTATTGTTTGTAAAAACAGTTAGCACTTGTGAATGTTAGTATCCACTTTTCATTCAGCTGTGAAGACAAAAAGTGAATAAGAAGATTGTTGTCAGTCTGAACACCTCCAAACAGCCTGCACACATGACGGACACTTTAACCCACAGGCCAAACTGAAACAAAAATATGTATTGTATTATGCATTGCTTATGGATTTATAGATCAAGGTAATGTTGCCAATTTTATCAGGGAAAAGTAACAAATACAGATGCAGCTACATATTTTGCTGTACTTCACTGTTTTTTTGTTTTTGTTTTTTGTTTTTCAGATTCACTGCTGGAATGAAACAGTCTCGTGAACCAGCAGCATGGCCCTTAATAGGAATTATTCATTTTCAAAGGTGAAAAGTATTCAATAATGACTTAACATGGTGGACTATAGTGTCGGGCTCCAACATGTATGGCCACACAGAGTTTCATTTTCACTAATGTTATACAAGCCCAAAGGGGGGCCTGTGTGGATGTGGTTTTAATTATAGCTTTGCCTATATATGCGGCAGCTTTGCCAATGCAGTGCGTGTTTGTATTGCATGTACAAGTCCACTGGAATTATCAGTCTGCTGCTCAGCACCCCACCACCACCACCTCCCACCCCCCATCATTCACACCCAAAGTCCTGTTTTGAAAATTACATAATTCGCCTTATTAATGAGTGTGAATTGTACTCGACAATTAGAGATGGGTGGAAAATGTTAAGTTGGGTGTAGAGAGAAATGCTTCCAATTACATGGCGACACGGGGCCTTGTACCTTCCCAGCCTCCACCGCCGGTAATTAAATCCACAAGCTT
Source organism: Ostorhinchus rueppellii (assembly GCA_030068375.1). Taxonomy (NCBI): domain Eukaryota; kingdom Metazoa; phylum Chordata; class Actinopteri; order Kurtiformes; family Apogonidae; genus Ostorhinchus; species Ostorhinchus rueppellii. The sequence continues at coordinate 18,858,554 of JAQQZY010000008.1, forward strand.
CTTAACGAGGCAGCCATGAAATAAGAGTTGAAGGGTTAATGCGACTATCATTTCTCCCCACAGAACGACTCCATGAGGCTGCGCACACACGCATTAGCATAAATATCTACCGCAAAAACATAGAGCACTCAGTGCGCCTCTCTACCTTACACGGGGTGTGTTGGATAAATGGAAAGCTAAAATACAATTTAAAAAGTTAACTGTGACCAGGAGGGGAAAACACAGCAGACAGCATCGATCTATTTTAAGTGACAAGTAAAAACGCATTCACATGCAAATACTGTTCACAGTAAAAAGAACCGGGGTAAATATTTGTCTCAGTGGCATTTACATATGCTGTCTCTGCCCTCTGACCATCACAAAAATAGAAATAAAAATCAACTTGCATCCTTTTTTCCTCATTGTGCCGTTTCTCACCTCTCTGTCTAGGTGTTATCCTAAACTCTGACAATAGCTGTGCCAAATTGTGCCACAGACGAACAATACAAGCCAGAGAGTGTGTTGAGATGGTGAGGGAGCTGCTGCTGCCCCTGTGTGTCTGCAGAGGAGAGAATAGTCTGGCACTGCAAGGCCACGCGTTTACTTTCAACATGAGGTTCAAAATAAATCACCGGCATTGCGCGTTTTGGGAAATGCGCATGCGTAATAGTTGAGAGGCTATAACTTGTTGATGCACCCGAAGTCCAGCTGAATCTAAATGGTCCTATGTCTGCATTAAGTATGGTTTTCTGTTCTGTTATTAAGCAACAGTCTCTGTAATTGTGAAAGCGGTGCGTCAGGGTGTCAGGCTGTGATTTAGACGCTTTAGTTTTATCATAGGCCCCCGGCTATTTTCCTTGTTATTTTATTTCTCGGCCCAGTGACATCTGAGAGAGCACGGTCTTTGGCTATTTGATAATTTTGTTAACTTTTCACCTCCGTTCAATATCCTGTCATGACGGCTGCGGGCTGCGCTTGCTTGCCTTGTGTCATTATCAGCAGCAGCCCGTGACTTATTGTAATGGGTCCCTTCACTCACGGGGTGGATGTATTTGAATTCATAATTGCGGCAGAATCTGCGTCTATAATCTGCAGCTCGAGCGGAGCGGAGCGCGCGGAGCGGCAGTGTGCGCTCACCCGCGCTAATGGAGGAGCGTCTCAGTGAGCAGGCAGTGACAGCACCACTTCACCGTGTGTATGTATGTGTGTGTAAAAACATCCGTCTTATAATGCCTTATAAAATCGCAATTAAGTGAAAGGAATCTAATACAAATGACTTTTATCCATTTGCTGTAAACCAGACATACTAAAAGAACAAATCATAATTTTTTAAAATACAAATCAAAAATACTCCAGAGCCAGCAGTAATAGCGAGAATATATGATAAGATTATAAAATGTTGATTTTTTTTTTTATGCGTTTGCCCATTATCTACTAAGCAACCCCACAGCCAGGCAATTTTTCTGTCAAATATTTGACACCTAAAAAACTTACACAAATCCATCATATAAGGCCTGTCCTGGCGCCTTAAGATAGTTGCATAATCCGCTGACACAATGACTTTCCCATTATTATGTTTGGCCCCTAATCCTCTGCAGCAGGAGAGGTCAAATCTCCCAAATTCTGCGGTTGCGGCCTTTTACCGCGCGCCACCAATTATTGATACCTTATTCCAATAGGCGATGAGTTTCATTTGTATTTCATTCATCCCGGAATGACCTGAAAATGTGTCAGAGAGCTGACATTGTTGAAAACCAACGATGTGGGGAAACCTCATCATTGCGCCGGCCACGCTGCTTCTCTCCCCCAATAATTAAAACACTGTTAAAATATCAATGTCCCGCGAGAAATGAGCGCACTTCTCCTCAAAATGGGCCACGGCCATAAAAGATATATGAGGATGTTCACGCTTTTATAATTTAGTGAAAGAAATGGAGTCTGTTCATGGTAATGTGATTTAAGGTATTGGTTCTTTCTAATTTCAGTGGCCCTGAATATATCCTCGGTATCCAACCTGCATGAAAATTAACTCTGCTTTTGGACTGCTTTTTTTTTTTTTTTCTTTAAACGTTGCCTGGCAATATCTGCTGGTAGAAATGTTATTTTCTATGCGGGCAAGTGGATCGTTTTACACCTTTGTGCTTTATTAGGTGGGTAGTAAAGGTATCCCTGAACGCATCATGCAGCGCACACATGCATTACTCCATATGGTTTCATTACCCTTGTTTGTTTTGTCGACCTGTAAACAGTGGTGGATGATCTGGTATCTGTAGCTCGCAGCCATTCCTGGGCCAGACACAAACACATTCCTTTTAATGAGGCTGCAGAATTGCCTGCACAGTCCTCCACTCCAGACCATTAATATTGTATTGTTCATATCATGAACTCCTAGGTTACACCGAGCATGCATTTTTCATTGCGATAATCCTTAATTATTTTTATGCACCCTTAATCTTTCATATAGTTTCAGTGTTTTGCTTAAATATTTAATGGCATGATGATGCGGCTTGTCTTTCAGGACTCGGCTTTCTCAGACGAGGAGAGAGATGGAGAAGGAAGAGGTGGTGCGAGAGAGAGAGAGAGAGAGAGAGAGAGAGAGAGAGAGAGAGAGAGAGAGAGAGAGAGAGAGAGAGAGAGAGAGAGAGATGAGAAAATGGATTTTAACGCCTCTCCCAATATAAGCCTCCTCGGCACTGTCTGGTTGAGTGACTAGGCCTCCAGTGGAGACGCTGTTTTAATTCACATCAACACTGACCTCATTCAGAATAATCCTCTCTCCCTTAATCGCTTTTATTCTGGAGCTGCAACTCATTTCTTCATATTTAACAGCAAGCTAAAATAGATGCCACACAAAACAGGACATAACTTTAAATGTGAATTCAGAAATCACTATTTCCTTGTTGGAATTCTTGCAAACCAACAACAACAATAGATCATCATAATACCTACAATTTAGTTTTATTTTCATCATATGAACTGCTGTGTTTTTTTATTCATGTGGTGTGGTTTCATATAGTCTTGGATCACCAATGACAACATAAATGTCTATTAAACATCATTTCTGTTTTATCTACTCCACATAATAGTTCATTTACTTTCAGGTTTCTTCTTTCTTAAATCTGTGCAAGTTCAGATCACTATTTATGCCTTGTGTGAATATTAATGATACTAAAATGAGTTAAATTAAGTATGGTAAGACCATGTTGCAAACCATTTAAGTTCTTGCTTTTAAAAGGTCAGATAACTTACAGTAGGCCTCATTTGTTTCAGGCCAAAGTTCAACGTACCTACAGATATCTGGTTTGTCTGCTGATGCTGTCATGGAGAGCAACACATCACTATACTTTGGCTTAAAGGTCTTGAAGCTGAGTGGCAGATGGGCAGGGCTGTTGCTGGTTCAAAGGTCCATACATGGATGTGTTTATCTCCACACCTAGCACAGAGAGAGTGGAGTTTAATTCAAGCGTCACGCTCAGGGATCTAATAATCCTATCTCGTGATATGATAGGAACCGAGATAGGATAAATCTCTACCAATACCATTAGTGATACTGTTACTATAATAATACCTATAGTTTCCTTGTTGAGTGTTTGTGTGTGTCGTCATATGTAGGGTAGTTCTGGATAATCTGGTTATGGATCAAGCCCGTGATGATTGATAGGTTATTGGAATGAAGCTGACATGAATAATAGATTAGGAATCAGTTGCTTTATGATTACAGCTTATTTCTGACAGCAACACACAGACAATATACAGGACATCACAACATTATACATTGGTGTATAAGGAGTGGATATTATAAAGAAAATAAAAATAAGACAAAGTCCCAGCAGATTAAAAGACTGACAGAAATGTTTATCCTGTGAAAGCATCTGCCAATATCTTCCTTACACTTTGATGACTTTCTAGGTCAAAATGATAATGTACAATATCAGTAGCCACAACTGCAATATTGCCTATGAAGTTGGGATAAAATATCTTTACCTTTTCTCATGACAATATTGTGACACAGTTTTTTTCTTCATAAAGTGTAACTGGGACTTAGTATGCAATCATTCCACCTGGTCAAAGGTGATCACTGATGTGTATAATTAGGAATAAAAAACAGGAATGTGTCTGAAAACAAAATTATTCCATATTTATGGGCAATAGTGTATAAAGTATTCTTGATAGACATGTTAAATCTTGGAGTATTAGTACATGATTCCAAAGCAAAGTAGCAGAAGAGCATTCCTATTATTAAAAACTATTTATTTTTTCAATATTTTCTTCTTCTGTCCTTATGAAACCTTTCAAAAAAATAAAAATATATCCAACTGAGACAAAAGTGTATGGGCTCAAACATTGGAACTATTTGTGAATTACCTACTGACCCAACCCAGTCTCATATCAAAATGTGAAATAGCTACGTTTACCCACAATGTAAAACACACAAGTTCACAATTAGGGCCTGAAATTGTAAAATGCTCACTTTTTTTTAATTTTTAAATCCCATTCTGTTCCACTGGCCTGCAGATGAGTCACATGACACCTCGCATCTAGGCTTCTCAAAACTGGTACATTTTGCACTGTGGATAAATGTAGCTATTTCACATTTTGATATGAGACTGGGTTAACCAACCTTAATTTAAGCCCAAAAAACAAATCAAACTATTCTTAATTTTGATGATATAAATTTAACTCTCTGTATACAACTTCACTAGTTTAGGGGTAAAAAGTGTTGCACAGCTGTCAGTTCCCAGGGCTGCTAAGTCTTCACTCCAAATGAAACACAAGTCCAGGTCTGTGGTCGGTGAATACATCTGCCCCCTCCTCCATCCCTGCTGCCCCCTCCTCTCCACACCTGTCTTATTGTACTGCAGAGATGCTCTTATCCCTTCTTCCTGATTCACTTATGCTCTGCTTTCACTGCACTTAACTCTCATGCTGATCATTTAGACCACCCACGTTCTCACTGTATTAGCCTGTGGGGCATTTTTGGCTCTTGACTTTAATTCAAAAAAATAAATAAATAAATAAATTATAAAAATCATCACTTGACATATTGTATAGCTCCCTGGCATGCATGTAATGAGACAGCTGAAAGTATACAATAGCATTTTTGTGTCTCTCTTAATATTAGAGGATTTTAGGTTGCAACTTCCTTTTTCTTTTCTTTTTAAACATAACAGATTTATTTTTAAATTGAAGCTTATCATCATTGAAGTCTTAGTAATGAGTGATGTTGAAGCTTGTTTTGTTAGTTTATCTTAATAAGCTTGTCTTTGTATTCCTACACTACTTATTAAAAAGACTTGGAGTCAAAAGATAAAAAAAAAAAAAAACCAAATGAACATGTACAGAATAACAGGAGATGAGTGGTTTTTGACAACAAAGTAGTCTTTCTTGCAGAGGCCTCCAGTTAGTCAGAGCATAGAAACTACAAGTATATATTCTGAACTCAATCCAAAAATGACTAATAGTGTTTTATATATTTTTGTTATTGATTATATAATACAGACTGAAGCCCTGAAGGCATTGATGTAATTCATGTGCAAGGTAATTCCACATAGCTTCAAGAGGTGCGTAACAAAGCTCGAACATCATCAGGAACCATTCATCCTAAAATCCTGGACCCCTGATCTCCATCTGAGCTCTCGGATCTCCACCCAAAAACAGCCCCTCTTGAGTCCCCACCGTGAATTCACAGTGGAAGAGGCTGGATTATTGTAGATGGTCCACATGTATACTCTACAGAGGCTCAAGGCAGGAGGATAAGAGGACAAGATGGGGCACCATCTCAAAGAAAGAATAGTAAATATAATGCTAGGAGAGGATGCAAGAAAAGGAGGAGCAGAAAAGCATGAGCATGACAAGAGAAATAGGAGGAGGAGAGAGTCTTCAGTGCTAATGAGCAACCTAGCACAGGCCCTTCCTTGAAAAATACCATGATGGTAAGGACTAAGACACTCACGTACGCACACACACTGAAGTATTGGGTTGTGTGGGGTGTATAGCATCCTCTGAGTGTTAGGTAATTGGAGCGTTGTACCTCTAGAGAAAACTGCTGATTTCATAGGAAGTGCTAACAGGACCTTTGTGTGCCATGTTTCCCTTTTCCAGGGAGCCAGTGGGGCCAGACATAGAGAGAGCCATGGACCTATAGTGGGAACAGACCCAGCCATACCTGAGTAGGGCCAGCCACAGCGGTAATGAACCTCTTCACATGGTTGTTCACCCAAAAGGAAAAGAGGTGGATAAAGAAAGGAGGAATGAGAAAGAGGAGGGGGTGCAGCCTAATTTCACAGCCAGAGAATAGCAGGTGGGACAAAAGGTCTAGCTTGAGGAGCAGAGTTAGGGGAGGGGGGCTTTATTAGTGGTATTCTCCTGCCCCATTTACACCATCTCTCTCCTCGGCAATGGAGCACTTATCACAAGTGTACCCATCCAGTTCACCAATAGAAACAAGCAAACGCTATCCGTCAATGTTTACCATTAAGGAGCTGTCATTTGCAGATCCACCATATGTGGCAGATTAATGGGACGCAGGCCTCTTTCTCTCACTCTAACTCTCCAGTATACACCTAAACGCACTGTGTGGCCAAACTCAGTGTTATTCTGAGAAACCGAGAATGAAAACAAGCCATAGAGAATGGAAACAAATGATAAAGAGAGGAGTGAAATGACATTGTTAGTTGGACAGTCACACCAGCAGATTTTGGTTTTTACTCAGAAGTGTGAATTTCTTTCAGCTACAGGAGAAAGAATAGTGAATCCAAGTGTGCAACCGCAGTTTAACCACATAGACTGTAAGTGTAGCATTTACACTAAATGGTAAAACTTTACAAAACTTGAATAAAAGATAAACCTTGAATTTTTCTTCTCTCTCTTGATTAGTACATTCAACAATCTCCACTGCAACATTCCCAAAGTATTTCACAAATCATTCATGTAAACCTGTATGTGACACTTGTACCATATTTAACTGATTGCCTCCTTTAATATCCCATATGCTTTCAGTCATATTATGATGAGTTAAAATCAATAATGAATACCAGATTTGTTTATTAAAATAGTCTGTGTCACTGTCACCATTTCTAAGATTGTGGTTTTTGCTCTGCACACTGCAATCCTTCCACACACTCCAACTCTGCTTATAGTTAGGCAGTCAAGCTGTTGAGACACTGACTTCTTTTCTGTAAAAATGCACACTGGAAATCTTTGTTGCCAGCTTTGGGTGAATAATAACACCCTGCCAAAGGGAAGTGAGGGGAGTCAGGGTGAGGGTGATACTCAGGTGGTCCTGACTCTGTCGTTCTTTCTGTCTCTCTCTGTTGGACAAACATCTCTTCACTGTGAACTGTCCGTCTGTGTGGGTGTCTTCACCCTCCCAGCCATTTCTGGCATTCACTGGGGTCCAAAGTAACTGACTGAACAGGGGGTGTTGGTGGAGGCGGAAGGAGGGAAGGGCAGTCATATAATTCAGGTTCTCCCCCTTTTTTGTTGCCCTCTTCCTCCAAGCAACACAAAACAACACAAAAGAGAAAGTTGTGTTCCTTTTCCAGACCCCCTTCCTCTCCCTGTAACCCCCACACATATAGAGAAAGGGGTCTTTTCTTAAATACAACATCTCCAACCCATGTCACAAAGGCCCCCTGCTCCTTGCCCTGTGCCCGAGGAACCGTAAGGTCTGTGTATATGTGTGAGAGACAAAACATCATTAGTCTTTATAGAGAGAGGATGATAAATGAAGAGAGTGACCAAACAACAGGGGATAGAGCGAAAAGGACAAGTGGGCCACAAGAAGTGGGATCAGAGGTCAACCTGCCCCAGAAGTTATCACTGATTTTTTTTTTTTTTTTTGAGAGAGACAGACAGAGAGAGAGAGAGGGAGAGAGAGAGAGAGAGAGGGAGAGAGAGAGAGAGAGAGGGAGAGAGAGAGAGAGAGCGAGAGAGAGCGAGACTGTAGAGGGGAAGGATGAGGGTCAGGGGGAGGTAATGAGTAGGAGAGGCCAGACTTCCCAGAAGTTATCCCTCATTTCCGTTGTGCTTTTGTGCCCCTATGGCCTCCCTATGGAGGGGCTCTGATGGCTATTGTTTGGGTTAGACTGCTGGAGAGGAGAGGAGAGGAGAGGAGAGGAGAGGAGAGGAGAGGAGAGGAGAGGAGAGGAGAGGAGAGGAGAGGAGAGGAAAACAAGTCTAACAGGACTAATAAAAAATTTGACCAACAGTATCCAGTTGAGTTACATTTCAGGATAATAGTATGAAAATAATAACTAAATTGTACATTTCTTTACATCTGTGCATTATTGACACTGAAATACAAAAGGCATTAATAATTCCCTACATGCCCCATGTGTCTGCATCATGTTAGGTTATGCATGCAGTGTTGCCTGTATCTCTGTCCACAAACAACAAAACCCACTGCATAATACATGGATGTGGCTGGAATGTTAAGAGTATTGACAGGATCTGTGATTTTTTTAACCAAAGTTGAACCAAAGAGCATAGTGTGATCTGTTAAAAAAAAATCTTAATCTCAGTGCAAAGCTTACTTTACTTACTGAATAGTTGTATTTTACAGTTATACCTTAATACCAAACAGTATTTTGTTAATTGTGTTGTCGCATAGTTTTCTATTCTACATCATTTATCACAGAAGTGAGGTTTTTCATATCGTTTTCCCTCTTCTAACAAGGTGTCAAGTAACAAAGTACAAATACTCTGTTACCTTATTCAAGTAGAAATTTTGGTTTTCTACAGTCATGGAAAAAATATTGGACCATCAAAAGTCATCAAAAACAATGGTTATGCAATCCAGTCCTAACTCCTGTGTGTATCATGTGACTAAAACAGACAGAAAAGAAAACATGGAATGAATAAAAGCACTGTTTTTGTCAGTGCAATGCCTTAAATGTTGACATAAGAACTGAAGTCATTTTGTTTTTTATCAAGAAAACATGTTAAACGGATCGATATCAGCTCTGAAATTAAACTCTTATGAGCTATTTTTTGTCGTTTTCATTATATTGGTCCAAACAAATGTCCCTTTAGGCATTAAAATGAACAAGAAACTGAAGAAAATAAAGGTGGTCTAATAATTTTTTCCGTGCTTGTACATGGGGCTGTTCTCTCCCTGCATCACCGCAGGGTTTGGATTCTTTTTTTTCCTCCCCCCACGGTAAACCTACAGTGTTTCCAGCAGAGGTGAAGCAACAATTAGCCGATCTCTCCAGAGTCTCCGCTGCTAAGTGCGACTGACTGACAGGGCATTAACACAAGGTAAATACAAGACTGGAGCCTTGTTGCAGGAGAGCTCAGGCATTTATTTAGTTTGCCGTTTTCTTCCAAAAGACAAGGAAGAGAGTTTTTGTTTATTTGAGGGACACTGACACCTTGCACCACATGGAGTCTAACTTTTATTATATTTGACATGACTTATTTATTTTTAGGTTGTTGTCTTCACGAGGGTTAAAAAAATGGCAAAGTCTGATGGTGTTTGAAAGTGTTCACTATCGTACTTTTGATTCGGATGGAGGTTAAGACAGTAAGCCTTTCCAGAATTAATGCTCCGGCTTTCAGAGCGGCATGCTTTATTCATTATTTATTAATTTATTCAAATATTCTGCCAGAAAAGTAAGGTGGGAAAAAAATAACAAGGGAGAATAAAAACCTATCTACTCTTAAACCATATCATTATTTAATTTTTCCTCACTTACATGCTGTTTATTTCTATACATACATATATGTTTTGTTTTTTTTCCCCATTCATCATGCAAAATCCCAGGTTATGATATTTACAAAGTCACCGGTGAAAGTGCACTATTTTTGGGTTGGGGCTGACTCAAATAATGCAGACACTGGTAACTTACTATCTGTGGGTGGAATGCTTCTCACGTCTGCCCTAAATTCAGGGCTCTAGAAAAGATAGGATAGGACATTGAGGAAAAACAGAAAAAAGGCACTTGAATAACTCTGCTAAATGCACTGCAAGATTAATGACGTGCTATTATTGCTTTATGTTTTATTAAAATAACCTTAAAGACATGATTTATCTATAATACTCCTTGATATATATACTATTGTGTTCATATACAATAACTTTAAGACCGTTTAGTGTGGAAGTGTTCTATTTTAGTGTTATTTATGTCGCCTGTTAGTCTGGACAGCTCCTAATGGCAAAATTATGCACTTCATTTAAACAGTCCTCAGAACTTTCATACGGCCTACATAAAGGATCAATGCCACAAAGGTCCAATTGATCTATCTTCTAATTATTACCTTAAGATGTTCTGTGTGCACCATCATACCAGCATCCAATCAAATCCAATTAACATTGGTGCCCCCCTCCAGAAAACTGCATTATAGAGGGATTACACAGCTATCTGTGCTGGTCTGATTAATGGTCGCAGTAATTAATGCTGAAGGGGTCTGTCCGAGTGCCTCAGCGTAGAGGAGCATACAGCAGTCAGCCAGCTGCAGCCCACAGCGCTTCCACTCAGACACATGCGCTCACACAAACACCTGGAGCTCCTTATGTGTGCATATGTTGTGCACGATATAAGGGTGTATTTGGACAGGTTTGAGCCTCTGATATGTATGGAGGTAAGTACACAACAAAGGCACATTTTTGTACGACGCAAAAATTGTAATAAAGTACAAAAATAAAAAGTAACACTGCGTTTTTAAAACCATAAATGATACAATATTAATTTAACCATATCATATCAGAATGTTCATGGGCAAAATTAAACAAAATACAGGTGGGTAGCAGCAAGGAAGTGAAAAAATAAAAGATTTAT
>JAQQZY010000008.1:18892260-18902875 GCA_030068375.1 Ostorhinchus rueppellii
TAAATTCCATTGGTTTTACTGGTGAATCAATGTTGTAGAAGATGGTGTTTCCGTGTTCATTACGGCGCCTCTGAACATCCAAATGGGTCATATCTGATGACCATGAAAAAATGAAGAACTGCATTTTACACCAGTTATGTACGTGTATTGATAGGTTTAATGGTTCAGATATTATTAAACATTTTAGATCAGTAGATGCTTTTGGCTCTTTATAAAGACCCACAGGAAAAGACAGCTTTTATTTGAAATAATATAGAACATAAACAATAATAATGCAAAAGAGAGCTGAAGTTCCACTTGTGCCTCATGGGATCTAACTTTAGAAAACAAATTGCAAGTTATTTTTTGATCCTGTTTGCATTATGTCATCATTTCCATATATGCTGTTTTTCAGAATTAAGAGATAAATCTTCAAGTCAGAAAAGTCACATTTTCTTGTTAAACCATTGAAGGATCAGACTGTGAAAACTGAACTTATAAAGACTACACACACTGATTCCAACTTTATGGTCAACAGTGTTTTTTAAAAACAGTCGAGCACCTGAAAAGTTGTAAGTTACTAAAAACCAGCGAATCACCAATTTGGCATTTTTGCTCAGTAAAAATTTGGCACAGACACTAGTTTAGAAAAAAGTAAACATTTAAAACTTTTGAGAAATGTGTTAAAAAAAAAAAAGTTTGATTTGGGCAAGACATCCTCATGCTGCACACTGTGGGTACTGAAATATTCTGCAGTGATGCCGATAATGTTCACTCTGCCTCCCCTTCTTCCTCCTCCCTTTGCTCGCCTTTCTCCCCCTCTCCTCTGTTCCTTCCCTCTCCATCTTGACACAGTGCACTGAGCCTAATCGTGGATAATTGGGTGGGAGGGGCAGTGGGCTGGCCCTGCCTTTGTGTGCAAAGGGCAAGTGGTCAAGTTAATGGGGCCCTTGTGTCGAGCCAGGAGCACTCTGTCTCTCTCTTTCTCTGTTCGATCACTCACTCGTCCAGTCAATCTCAGTCTCTCAGTTGGCTTGTCTTTCTTTCAGCGCTGAAGCTTTTCCCCGCTGTTTCGATCTAGTTGCACCTTGTTTCCAGCTGTCTCACTTCACCTTGTTCGAGCGATTCAGCGGGTCTTGTTTCATTTTTCTCCCCGTTGGTCACCCACGCCTCTGTCTTCTGGTCTTTCTCAGCCTCTTTTTTTCCCCCCCTTTGCTTCTGTGGTGTATTTTCACTTAAATCTAGAGCAAATCTTTTCGATCCCTGTTGCAGCTTTCAGTCTTCACCAAGTTTCCAAAAAAACAAAATCTGAAAACAGTGGCTAGGTAAAAGAAACAAAATAAAGACGACAAGTCACTGTGGGCATAGTATCTATCTCTCCAGCAGAGTGTCAGGGAGGAGAGAACAGGCCTCTTTAAAATATCAAAAGACGGATCAGGAGGCCTTCACTGGTCCCTCCCTCTCTAACTCTCCCTCCCTCCTTTGGACTGATAAACAGAAGAGTGAGCCTGCAGGATTAGCTGCTGTGTACTGCCTCCCCTCCCTCCTTTATCCCTCTCTCTTTTCTTCCTGTGGAGGGGTAGACTGTTGACTGGGCTTGATATGTGTGTACGTACGTGTGTGTGTGTGTGTGTTACCTTGTCTGGCACCAGCTTAGTCTCCAGGAGGCCATTGTGTTTGAAACACAGGCCATAGCCGATTTGATCCTGAAGGAAACTTTATTATATTTGTTCATTTAACAAAGGATTTTTAATAATTGAGCACACACATTTTTTCACCTGCGGCTTTGTTAACCAGCTCCTCATAATAAAGAGAAATGAACACACTGCCTAAGCCCCAGACTGGGTACAGAACAGTAAAGTCATGTTTCTGCTTCTACAATTGCAATAATAATAATAATAATAATAATAATAATAATAATAATATCTAGTGGACATTTTAAAGGAAGTAACAATATAAAAGAGGACCCAATATTTTTGGAGAAATAGTATTTATTCAGAGTCATTCACAAAAACCCACATGGTTAGAATAAACACATTAAACCTACTGAAAACAGTGAACCAAAGACAGTGAGTGTAGAGACTCACTGTGTGAGGCCACGTCCTCACTATGAGGTCAAAGAAGGGGGAAAATGGGCTGTTACACATCTACAGTTTTATGACCAAAATTATCTGCTGGCTACATTACAACACCAAAACAAATGGATTTTTTTTAAATTTATTTATTTATTTATTTTTTTTATAAAAAAAGGCTATTCATATGGACTGATTTCTTCGGCTTTAAGCTTTAGATTTCACCAAATTGTACATGAGCTACTGTCCTTTTTAATAAACGTGTGTTAATATTCAACTATTATTGAGAATATAATAATTCTAGAAATTATGTAAACGGCATATTCTGTTTGGATGTCCAGGATTAGGCCTTATTTCAGGCATGACATTTCCCAAAAATGTTAAAATCAATATTATTCAGGTTTAAGAGCATCTATACCATTCACATGGAAGCTGCATCTCAGTCTATTTTTAGTTTACTATCAGCTCTGTGTCAGACACGAACCACATTTTAATTAGAAGGGCACACAAATATTTATTTAAATATTATGAAAGAAACAAGTTTTTGGATGAACACAAATATCACAGCACTGTCTTGTTCAAGAACATTGTTGATGAACTGAATTAAAGACACAGAGATGACATGTTTTAACATCACCTGTAGAAAAGTGTGAAAAATATGGTTTTGATGCAAAAAACCCTCTTTGGTCATTCTCATGTAAACATGGTTTTTATTTGAATAGTTATTTTGATTAGCCATGTAAACAGATTAATATAATTTTTTTAAATTGTTTTTGAATGAGGGTAAAATTCAAATTTGGTGCATGTAAACACATCACATGGTTAGATAAAGGTTAACTAAAAAACAGTCAATATGAAATGCAAAACCAGCATTAATTTGGTCAAAAACCAGGAGAGTTTGGTTCATTTTGTCTTCTTGATGCATTTAACTGGTCCTTTTTAAACTATTTAAGGAGCAGTTAAAATAGCAAAAAACCAAACAAACAAAGACAAAACCAGCACTGACAAATGTTTAATGTCAAATGTTAGTTTTTCTTCATTAAAAATTAAATGAGTATAGACGGCAGGTCAGAACTGGGAAAAGGCAAATGCAGTTTCTAGTGTACTTGTATTAGTGAAGACATGGCCTCTTAAGTAGGAAATAAACCCAAAAATTCGGACTGACTTTAAAATCATAGAACGTAGACATTAACCTTAAAACTGAAGATTCTGTGGGATTCTGGGAGTTTGTATTGTTTGTCATTTTTTGCTGCAAAACAGATTCTCTTCTGTCGTCTTCTCTATGCCAACTGTATTTGTATAGTAAAGAAGGCATTTACAGTTCATATTTGTTCCATGATCTCTTGACAACACTCTCAGTGGCTCCCGGACTGTCTGGATAGGTCACAGTGAGAGGTGGAAGTGTCATAGCATGCAGCACTAACATCGCAACAAGTAGTGACCACATCACCGCAAAGACATGACATTACAGCAAACAGTGGGTGGCCCGGGATAAGATGATGCCACTAACAGAGGCAGTGATGTCAAGAAGCAGCAACCCAGCGGGGATGTCACAGTAAACAACGGTGTCACATCATTGAGTTAAAATCACATCACCGTCAGCAGTAGTGATATTGCACTACACAGTGACAAAATCACTGTACACAGTCGTCGTTGAGATTGTAGTTATGCACAAGTCCACAGATATACAAACGTATTCATTCAGCAAAATGCATTTAAAAACAAAACAGAAAAACGAATTAAACGCAATCCTGCATCCTCTAAGTTTTTTGCAATGCATTTTCAGTCCTCAAAGCACTGAGACTACTAACAAAACTAGCTAGATGTACATTTTCTTTGTGGTTCCACACAGAGAATACCTCTTATTTCTGAATGTAAACGTCGGCCACTGCGACAGACTGCATAGCTTTTTGGCTGCCGAAAAAACAGCAAAAGATCACAGTGAAATATGGAAACACTTTACTCGTATGAATAACTAAAGGGTTAAAGTGACTCCTAATAACACCTAGTGTGTTTTACTACCACAAAACACTGTATGGGAAAACACCTGAGTTTAAAGGTGGACTGCTCGACAAATTCAAGTAAAGTGAAAGAGGTAATAGGGGAGCAATGGTCTGAAAGTGTGTGGGAGGTTTTGTCCGTGAGGCTGTTTGGAGATTTAGGGACTTAAAGAACTCAAAATGGACATTTTTATGCATTTACTTTGCAAGACTTTAAGAAGTCTGCATAGCAAAATCACAGGAGTAAATGAAACCTTCTGAATAATCTGTGATTCAGGCTTTTTTTTTTTTTTAAACTATTCCATGTTGTTTCTGTTGTTTGTCATTATCATAAAGTTTGCAATTAGAGCATTTCACCCTCATTTTAGAGACTCTCACTTTGAGAAGGTGTACTCAGACAAGGAGCTGTTAGCAGCTTTAAGCAGCTGCCGCAAGATCAGAGTGTTGCAAATCAGCTCCAATAAATGAAGTGTCACATTTGGTCCAACCTGCCAACCCAACCACTGTTTTCAACTGCTTTTGATGCCCAGCAACCAAATGGAATACAAGCTGAAGGAGTCATGACAGCAGACACAACACCAGCAGGAGACAACAAAACTGAGGTTGTGTAGCTGTGAGAGACAAAACAGTGCAACACAGTGTTTGGGAACATCACCAACTGGTATCTGTTTTTGTGACAAACCATCATTGGTAGAGGAGGCAGCGTTGAAGCTAGTGCCAACTGAGGGTCTGATGGACACTTTAAACACAGATTATAACACTGACTGAGCTGTGTAAAATAAAACTGCAACTGTAAGGCGTGTATCCATGGCAATGCTGATGTGTAGCATCTAAACGGCAACACCTGAAATGTAATCATCGCTACCTTGTCTGAATGTGCATCCTGTATGGCTATAAGTAATGCACAAAAGTTCACAGAAAATAAAATCATGAAATGACAGATCACAGAGGGGAAATATAAGCTGCTGCGTAGTCTGTGATGGTTCATGAGTAATGAGTTCTGTGCTGGGGCCAGAAACACAGTGGTTTAGGTTAATACTAACCGGTTATCGAGGAACCCCTCGTACAGTTTGGGTGACTTATTCACTGAAAGAAACACTTACTGATGTGAGACTGGATCTGCATGTCTGGAGGTGGTCTGGCTGGTTTATCTGGGATTGTATAGGATCCTGCCAGTTATCAGTGTAACTTATGCCAGTTGGCAGCATTATTGTTCCCACATTCAAGCAGGTCATCTGACTCTGCCTCTATAAACTGACTTCAGCAAACACAGCAAAAGTTGCATGAATCCTCCTTTGGCAAAAGAATAATACAGTAAGTACAGCCTGAACAACAGCATCACTTTGACTGAATGACTGAAGAATGCTCTAACGATTAACAGACTTGGTATTTGGCATATGATTGATAGGCTGGAATATGTCTCATTTTTCTCGTTGTCAAGCCACAGCACATTTTAGTTTATCCTCTCTGCTTGGAACCAAAGTTGTTCCTCAAAACAGAAAGAATGAACACAATATTGTGCATCATCTGATATCAATTCATCTCTGTGGCTGGTGATTTTGTTCTTTTTGCCAGTTACAGACTGAAAACACTTGGGTAAGGAGCTATTTTTAATACTGCTATTCAGCTCTTCCTCTTTAATAAGTAAAGTATATCACTCGGTGTTAAAAATCTGAAAGCGGGTGTACTGTGTGGAGAGGAGGGCTCACTTATTTTGGTTTACTGAATGTGGCTGACAGGCAGAGGTCTTTTGGTCAAGGTGATGAGCAGAGGATAATGGATGTTCTCATCATATGCGTCTTTTCCCTCTCTTAACATCTGAAAAGAAACAAGAAACACATTAAGTCCAATGTTCACGATTTTAAAAATATTGCAGCAGCACACAGGATCATCATTAGAAATACTGTTTTTATATTCTCCTTTTCTAATCATTAGTTGCTTTTCCATTGACTCTCAAATTGGACCAATATAATTTACACATAGAAATTTGCCTGATAGAAAAATGACAATTTCACCAAAATTCTTGTTTTGTGATGAAACGTTTTTGCACTGGCAACAGGTTTTTCAGGCGTAGTAAAACTGGTATATCACACAAAACTGCAACTAAAGTCACGTGAATAAAAAACAGATGTTGACTGACGGTACAACAAGCAAAGAAGAATGAGCTTTAAAAGAAACAAGGCGTGTGAAATGTGGACACACTAGGAAACTGAATCATTTTTTAAAAATTTAGTACGGTTTTGAGGGGAAATGTATCATAATAATGAATATATCTGTAAAATCAACATTTATGTTCATCACCATGTTTACAGACTGACTTCTCGTGTCATCTCATGATAATAAACAAATAAATCATCGCATTTGTGATGTAACGGAAAAACCAACATTACGCACTTCTGTTTTTTTCAATATACAGTAAATATTGGTAAAGTTTTGCACAGACATCAAATGGTAAAGCCACTAATGTTACATGTTCAGCACTGTCTAAAGTTGTTTGCTTTAGCATCCGTTTCGGAGTTTGCTTTTCTTTTTTTTCTCCTCTGGGCTGCATTTCTTGAATTCGACATGCTCCTCCATGTGTCTTTTCCAAGTGTCTGATTAAATTTGTCGTGTTGAAATTTTTTTGCTGATGATCCCCCGTGAGGTACTGTACCGTTGCATATATTGCAGATAGCTTGTGGTATGTCTGTTTCTCTCACTCTGAAAAACTTCCACACCTCCGACATGTATGTTTGTGTCATCCATGGATGTTGCTGTTGTGAAGATTCAAAAAAAGTCTATTGTCCGTCACATAGCGACAGTACTCAAAACAGGAAGAGGCACGAAGACAAAAATGAAGTTTTTTGAATCATGAATCATTAGCTCTCGGATACAAACAAATAAACACGTCAATGGTGTGAAACTACTTTGGAGTAAATGAGACAAAAAAAGTTTCAACACGACCATGACATCATTGATCGAATCGGTGATTTATGGCATGACGGCCGATCATGAACATTTCAAAAAATGCCAAATATCAGCTGATCCGGTATAGCCGATATGATCGGTGTAAAGCCTACTTATAATGCCATACATATCATACTGTGTGGAAATGAGGGGCAATGTGTATAAAACTAACATAGACCCCATTATTAAACTCCAAAAAAAAATGCTATTACAGTCATAAATAAAGCTGGTCATCTTCAGTCTAGTCATCCATTTTTTTTTGTAGGATCTGGTTTATTAAAATTTCCTGATATTGTATGTTTAAAAACAATGGAAATTATGTTTCATGGTAAGACTAAAAGTCTAGTTGTTTGTATTAAAAAAAATGTAAGTTCAGAGAAGGGAATTACAAGTCAAGAGGGATCTTTATGTTGGAAACATGTAAAGTAAGAACAAATGTTAAATATCACTGTATTTCTGTTACTGGTGTCAAATTATGGAACCGACTGAAGGATACATTAAAATTGTGTAGCTCGTCAATTTTTTAAAAAGCTTCGAGTTGTGAAATACTCAAGGGTTATGAAAATGCAATGATTTCTAAGTGACTTAAGAAACTGAATGTAAATTATGTTTGCTATTTTTCTGCACCTTCACAAATGGAGTTAGGGTAGGAATGAGTTGGGGAAGCAGAAATCAGCTCCAGTATTCAGCTTCTTCCTTTTTCAGTTAAAAAACCAAAAAATTGTGCTAACTCTGTTCTTTACATGTATGTATTTTTGTATGTAACTGAAATTAAAAAAAAAAAAAATTCATTCATTCATAAACTTTAGGTGCATGCAATATATAAAGGCGAGGTGTTTTAGTAGGACACAGGAGCGTCATTTAACCAGCTTTATGCAAAATATGGCACTGTTCTGATGTTTGCATATACACAAACACTCCGTCTCGCCCACGCGGTGCCCATTCATTGCCCTTTTAAGCAGACTTGGCAGTTTGGGCACACACCAGCTAATCAGCTCATTCAGCGTCTGGCCAAATGATCAGAGACTTATGAAAGTGAGTTTAGTAGGTCGGCTCATGTGAGAGTGGGTGTGATTGTCTGTGTGTGTGTTTACATGTGTGTGATGAGACCAGGAGAAGGGAAGCATGCTGTGAAAAGGGTTCACAACACGTGCGAACTGAGGCTGAACTTGGAAAAGCAGGCAAACATTAACACACAGTTCATTGATCTAAATGTACTTACATTGAAAGAAAACCTTACGTACATGAAAAATACAAATATAATACAACGCTTGGCTGTCTACGACTTTCCCATATACTCACATCTTCTGACAACTGAGCATCTCTAACCTATTGAGCTCTGCCTTCTTAAGTTAAATAGAAGCTTTAAAAAAAATTATTGGATTAGCTGTGAAATGTGTTGTCATAATGTTGAAAACAATGCTGTTTTTTTTTTTTCCTGAGCTGTTGAAAAGTTCACTTGAATGCAACACAAACACACAATGACCTTATACACAATACAGAAGCTCAGACTCATACATCTACAACAGTAAAATTTTATCATGTGAATCCAAGAACAATAACTTAATAATAATAATAATAATAATAATAATAATAATAAGGAATGCTACTGTGACTATTTTTGCTTTTCACACTTACAACATTTTGCTGATAATACTTACAAACTTTTACTCAAGTTAGGTAGTGAAAGCAGCATTTATACTTATAATATAGTTTGGTTTTAGTACTTTATATTGCGTACTTGAGGGGCAGACCCCTTCTTACATTGCTGACTTGATTCAGCCTCATATCCTCTCGTAGATTGAGATAAAATCCAAACATGCTTATGGTCACTCATACTCATCTCAGGACTTGAGCAGATCTATCCTTTCAGGATGTTGCATCTACGCAAGTTATGTAAATACACACACTTTGGGTTCTATGGACACTTTTAGACTTATTTCAGCGAGCATTCAATTGCACAAGGGTTAAATGACTCGTGCTTTCATGTTTTTTACTGTTTCTCTGTATTTTTATGTAATTTATCTGTTTTATTATGGTTCTATTATTTTATTATTTATTGTACTGCTATAGTTTTATTGTGAAGCACTTTGACCGTTTGCAGTGAAAGGTGTACTATAAATAAACTTTACATCAATGTAGATGAAGGAGCTGAATACCTCTTCCATCACTGCTCACATATTGTCTTAAGTAATAGACCTCTTCTCTGCACTAATTTCACCTCTTTTTCTTTCTATTTTTTGTGTGTGTGTGTGTCTGCCTCTTGTCTCTCTCCTTCGGCCTCTTCCTTTTTTCCTCCGGTGCCCTTCATGTTTGTTATCTTTCTGCAGCCATCCCTCCCAGCACCAGCCAAGGGTTGAACCTGTGACCCCCTGAGAGAGCAGGCGGCCCGGGGGGTAGTTGGGCGTGGAGGGGCAGCTGCATGCCCCCTGTTTTAAGCCTGCCATGAGGACCGCAGACAGCATTCACATTCAAATTCTACCAGGCGGAAGGAGCGAGGAAGCGATAGATGGAGGGATGGAGAGAAAAGGAGAGAGGAAGGGAGGGAAGAGGGGGAGGCCTTAACACGGTGAGGGCTGAGAGCTCGCAGAGGTGAAAAGTTTAACAAGCAAAGCTGTTCCTCCTGATCGCAGGCTGCCTAATCAGCTTCATGGGTGGCTGGCTAAATCGGCTCTCAACCCGACCCCCCACCCCACTGCCCCGCAATCTTTTCTGTTTTTTTTTTCTTGCCAAGGTGCAAGTCATTTATTTTATTGCCACTTTCATGCCGGCTTCTGTCTCCCTCTCTCGTGCTCTCACTTTCGCACTCTATTTCCTTGCCTCTCTCTTTTTTTCTCTGTCATTTATTCCCTCTCTGCTTGTGCACAGGCCACGGAGAAAGTGAACAAGGTAGAAAATGAGAGAGGAAAAACAGAAAAGACAGGGAGGAGGAGGTGGAGGGGGTGTGTGTTCTGAGACAAGGGAGGGAGGGATGGATGAACCGGATGTCTGGGGTCTCTCTCGGCAGGATTAGGAAACAGAGAATCAGGGATTGGGTGGATGGAGAGACGAGTAGAGGAAGGGATAGAAGGACAGGCTTGAATAAATAGAGAAGTGGGTCGTGATGTAGGAAATGGAAAGATAGAGGGGAGCAGAGGGAGGGAGCGTGGAGAAGGGTGGAGGAAGATATACCGGAAAAAAGGCGGGGGAGACAGAAGAGAAAGAGTTAAGGAGGGAGAAAGAAAGTAAGAAGCAGCGTGGAGAGTGTGAGTGCATGAGCACAGAGGGGCCACTATTTATGCATGTGAGCGAGAGCGAGATCTACACGTGCACACACACTTTCTCGTGCCTGTGTGTATCTGCATTTGAGAGAAATTAAAATTCATGACTCTCTCTTCACAACCATTTGAGTAACAAGATTAAGATGGCGGGTTAGAAAATAGCGCTGGCATTATCAGGCTGCTTGCAGTCCCTCCAGCTGCTTGCCTCTCTATTCCACAACAGTGGGGATAAGAGGATAACGCACTAGCCCTGTCTGCCCGTCCCAGCACACGCCGTACACACACTTGCGCACACACACACACACACACACACACACACACACACACACACACACACACACACACACACACACACACA
>JAQQZY010000008.1:18935138-18952377 GCA_030068375.1 Ostorhinchus rueppellii
TATACACACAAGGGAAGAAACACAAAAATATCTACTCAAACCTATGTGGATATCTGCACACATGTACACACACACTCAGGTGCTGCAGGGCATATGAGGAGGGTCACTGAGTACTACGCATCCCACCATCTGGTCCAACAGAAGAGGCGACCTCCAGGCCGAGTCAGAGCAGCCAGCTGAAAGATTAGGAGCCCAACCTGACAACCCATGTGGAATATCCCAACACTCACTAACATAACTATACAAACAGTCAAATTCTACATATCGTTAGCCTTGTAGCATAATCATCCAAATCACCGTTTTGGCCAAATTGTGATCATCATCATCAATGGCTATGATGTGAAAAAAGTATGGCATAGGCAATTATGCTATAAGGCTACTGATAAGCAGTATCTTAATTTATGGAAAGAGCTATTAAATATATTTTACAGTGACTATATGCTAATATCAAGTAGATTGCATATTTAGAAATACAGTGTAGTAGTGGAGAGAAAAATATACAGATGACTCTATGGCTCTCCTTTCCTCTGCATCTGTCTGGTAAAGATATTGCACAGCATAAAAAAAAAACTCCACTAGAAGACAAGTAGACTATCCCTGAGGCACTCCAACAACTGAATGGTGAGATTTTTGGAGGGATTTCTTATTTTCAGAATATGACTTTACTGACAATAAGAGGTAACGGGGGTTACAATATATCCAGCAGCACGGGGAGGGTGATATAAAACAAGTTCAGGGTCACTGTCTGTGCACGCTTAGAGGAGTAGGTTTCTAGTTAAGAGTGTGACAGAAAGTGTACTGCATACATTATAAAACTGGAGGATAAAGTACATCGTCTTCATCAAACATGGCGGATGACGCCCCTGGCATATGTAATTTAGTTGGGTTTTGAAGAGTAAGGCTGAGGAAACAATGGCATAAAATTAAAAAAAAAAAAAAGGTAGGAAGAGTTGAGTAATTTGGTGAATAAATAGAAATTCTAAGATGTATAAGAGAAATTTAAATATTATATACACGAGTAATTGTTTTAAAAGGTAGAAAAAGAAGAAAGTGTAGAAGGTGGTGTCAGTGGCAGATTGAAGGAGGGTGGAGGAGAAGGAGGTGAAGGAGACGTGTGAAGGAAGGATTCCATCTCAAGCCACCAATGTCAAAACATGGTGTATTGACTGCCAAGAGATAAAACTGGGTTTTCTCACAAACGTACACACACACACACACACACACACACACACACTGGTAGCTAACAGATCGATGGGACACTGACTGCTATGTGGAGGGGCCCTTAAGACCCTGACTAATAAACCCTATGGCTGACAGACTGCAGTATATCTGAGCGTGTCAGTATGTGTGTGCGTCTGTGTGTCAGGGTGAAAACACATCAATGGAAGACAGCTTTTACAACCATAGCTGCTTCGTCGAGGAACGTGTTACTGCTGGGGTGGGCGCTGATTGTGTGCAAGTGATTCGATTTGTTGTATCTTAGCCCAAATAATTACGTTACATTAATAAGAAAGAAAATTAAAAAGAAAAAATAGACACAGTGTCACAATTAGCACCAATACTAAACTATATCACCCAGGACATAATGTTGATACAGGAACATACTGTGCCACTGTACTACTTGTAATATGTTCCTGATCCACTGTTGGAAAATATATAATATACTTTCTGTCAGACCTATAGCATGCGTGACGGTTTCTGTCTGTATGTGTTAGGGATGCACTAAGGTATGACATGTTTTCATCATTTCTGTTTAGAGATGAGATGTTTTAGGGATATTTTTCCTTCTTCAGTCATAATCATGCATCATAGATCCAATCCAACTGTATTTGTAAAGCACTTTGAAAACAACCACAGCGGACCAAAGTGCTGTATGAAGAATAAATAAAACCAAGATAAAAGAATAAAATGCAAGATTAGATGACTGTAATGTATCAACTATCACAAAATCACAATACATGACACTGTCATTATTAATTAGAACTGTCTTGGCAAAATGTCCAGTATTTAGTGTGACCTGCCTTTGCACTTAAGTCGTGAACTGTTTTGTGCTGACAATGAGAGATTCACTGAACTAATTTTGAGGTGTTTTCCACCAAAGTTCATTCAGTCAAACACTTGTGTGGGTAACTTTTTATGTCAAACCACCAAACACCCAGTTTTGTCTATAGAAGGATGTGACATCTCTATATCTGTAACATATTTTTTCTTTTCTTGCTACTTAATAAAGAGACTGGTAAATAAATATTCATTACAACCCTGCAAAAACAACAAAGTAAAGACTTCTGTACATTATTTTAAGTACAAAGGTCTCATAGCAAACTTCACTGATAACCTGGCATCAAATGACCCTGATTACATATTTATAGTGCATTTTTATTTGTTTATTTATTTGATTTTTATTTATAATGTATTTTTTTTAAAGAGTCAAACTACTAAAAATAAAATGGAGGGCTTGGTTTAAAAGGGTTGTAATTCCTAAATGGTAACTGCTTAATATTTATGTTCAACTCCTTGAATTAAAGTGAAAGTCTGTACTTCAATCACATCTTGGTTGCTTCATTTCAGATCCACTGTGGTGGTACAGAGGCAAAACCACAGCACTTGTGTCACTGACCAAATACATAACAGACTTGATGAAATATCTCTGCAATGAGCCTTATTTCATGAGAAAAAAGTATGTTAAACTTGTAAACATAGATATTGTTATCTAAATTCCTGAGCCATAAGAGTAGTAATTTGTGAAGACGTGTGAATGCATACACACAAACATAAATACAGACTAAAACAGAATAATACCTTATATTAACATGAATAGGTATAGACAGTGTGTGCACATGCTGTTTGCCTATTGACGAGTGGGGGTCAATTTCATTAGTGAACCACTTCCTCTGCACAACTGTCTGTGTGAGTGTGTGTCACTTACCATGAGGCCAGCAAGACAAGTCATACCTCCTCCTAACTCGCACACAGCACCCCTGAGAGGGAGAGGGGACACCAGAAGAAAAAAGAAAAAAAAAAAAAAGAGAGGGGGTGAGATTCACCTTACTGAGCCAAAACCAGCAGTTTAGCACTCACATGTGCACACACACAAGGGCACAAATGTGCATATACACTCACACGCCATACACAGTACACACAGCAGGGTAAGAAATATCAATTCAACTGTCAACCTGAAAACTGAATACTGAACATTGAGAAGCACAAGCTCAATCAGCAGGAAATCTGAGAAAACACACACAGAGTCCTGCAGCTTGCATGCTCATTCAACCCCTCTCACCATCCTCTTCCTCCTTTCATCTCTCCTACCCCTCCATCTCTCCCCTTGTCCTCTTTCATCCTGCCTCCCTCTCTAGCTGACCTTCACTATGCTGCTCTGATCAATACCCCTCTCTTCCTCGCCTCCCGCCTCTTGAATGTTAAAACAGGAAATCAAAGGGTGATGTTCCACCTTGAGTGGAAATCAAAGGTGCCTGGGTGCTTTTCAGCCCCGTGCCGCGGGGCAGGCCAGTGCTCAGCAGACAAGAGCAGGGGAAAGAGCAGCACAGAACAACGCAGCATGGCATTTAATGCTGCAGAATGACACAAATACCAAGTCTTTACAAGGGGTCCCAATCACATTTAAATTAGACAAATCAAGATAGTTGGTGGATTCAAGGGTATCACTTGGTATTAAGGTGCACATATTTACTTTTAAAGAGTTGCTTAGTAGACAATGTATTAGTAGCGTATTGGCTCTTAGTAATTGCCTTGCAAGCTGTACCTACTAAAGTCAGCATGGGTCTTAGGGTGGTAGTAAGCCCATATGGAGAAAAGTGTATAAGGATTGTAATGTACGTACAATTTTGTTACTTTATGTAGAGAGTGATTACAGGTTATTCAAGAAAAATGTTAGTTAAGTCAAAAATGTCTATGCATCGTATAGCAGAGACGTAAACTGAATTTATGCATCACTGTGAATGTATGTGACCACTAGAGGGAGTAGCGAGTCCCTCTGTTGGCTGCCCACAGCTCGGAATTTAAGATCCAGAAGTTTGGGATGAGAACCAAAAAGAAACAACTTTCAGGGTCAAAAAAAGTGACAAGTAATGAAGAATAGAAGCACTGGTGTTTTCACCACTGGACACAGCTGGTAAAAGTAAAATAACCAAGTCTGATGCTAAAATTGCAGCTTTTTTTCAATATGGGTTAGTTTGATTATGGAGTTTATAAAGTTGGAAAGTACCTTATTACCTTCATTTTCCATTTGTTGATTTACAGCTCATTCTAAACTGTGACAGTTCTGAACTTATTGGATTTCAAACAGATCTTTAGTGCAGCTTTGGAAACATAAATCATATGGAAAGCAGAGATGATTTGTGGATTTCTGTCTAAAAACAGAGCTAAGCTAACAGGGCTGTAATGTAAAACTATTTTCTGATGCAGCGCTTTACCATTATAAGCAGACGTGTTATTGTGGGTTTGGTTTGAAGATGAAAACTTGATGAGACCATGACAGAGATGTGTGTCAACAACACTCCACACACTATTTAGTAGTTGATGCAGTCTGTGGATGCTTGAATTTATTGATGGTTACGAGTATGTTCTGGTACCCATCATTCACCTGTTGTAGATAGTTTGGAATATCAATGTGACATATAACCTATAGTATTTAAAGTGGTCATTAAAGGTGTAGTACGCAGAGTTGGAGTCTGAACTGGTCATTTGTTGACATTTTCTGACTCCACTTCTATGTTAATGATAGTTTCATTTGTCAGCATCCCTGATAATCCTTGAGTTCTTCCACTCTCCGGCTTCCCTACAGCTGCAGCGGTGTGCAATACTACAAAGTGTTAGTTTAGAAACTTAGTCAGTTAACACAAGCATCATGTGAGCACATACAAATCTTACGCAGAGATTTTAACCACTGTTGTTTCACCTACCACAGAAAGACATAAGGAAGATTAACAGTTTTAATGGGATTCAGTAATACAGATTAGTTTGTTTTTAATTACCCAGGTTATTACATGTTTTAGTTGAGATTCTTAATTTCATTTAAATGTAAAACCACTGCTCTTTGTGCTACGAGTCTAACCATTTGTTACAGTCCAATAAACTACAGACAGAAATATAGGTTTTCTACAAAATAAATAAATAAAATCTCTCAAAGTGCAAACGATTTTGAAAAGAATGTTCTCCAACAATCTTTTCTCGGCGCTCTGACCACACAAATTAAAACTCCATCCAGCGTTATAGGACTGAGTCAGGGCAAAGCTGAAGAATTTAAAAAAATAGATAAATAAAAACCAACTACATGGGTAGATACCTTGAAATTTGCATTAACTGACCCATCAGTGCTTTCAGCTGGATTGTATGAAAGGTCGACCACTTTTCACATTCGTATCGTACAACATTCTACTTCTGTACATCAGAGTTGTCATTTAACATTTTCCACAAGAAGCAATTAAATGGAGACTGCCCACCAAGTCTAATGTTTTTGCGATAAAATACACTTTAAAAATATTAGAATGCATTTGACATTTTTGTGAAATCATCACACATTTTTGACTATATACACATGCCTATACACATAAACTGTGGCCTTACCTATTAAACTGACAGTGGATGTGATTGAAAAAACAAATATGCCATTGCCCATAAAGTTGAAATAAATTTGTTTTCAGACGCATTCCTGTTTTCATTCCTATTCATACACATCGTTCATAACTTTGACCAGGTGTAAACATAGTGAATCCCAGTTACACTTTATCAACAATAAATCCCATCGTTACAATCCTTTCATGGGAAAAGGTGAAAGTATTTTATTCCAACTTCATGGGCCACAGTGTACATTTGCAAACTATAGTTCTTGTTTGAATTGTAAATCATACTTATTTGGCAGATGAAAAAGAAAGATTTGAGAGAAAGGACTCACTTAAATATGTGGCTTTTCTGCAGACAGTAATGAGCCATCACTTCTTCAGAAGGCCACACACCTGCGACGGAAACAGAGTTTACAGTTAAATGGAATGAAAGTTAAAACATCTGACTGATATTTGTCCATTCATATAACAGTATCTCATTTGCATATATATATTTAACATGTGTTGTGTGTGAATAGCTTTGATTTCAGTCTCAACATCAGAACAGTAAAAAAAACTGAGCCATATTTAAACAATGAGTGTGTTCTGTATAACATAATTGCATTGTATTTTCCAGTCTGTGTTCATTTGCTTTTCTTGTGGTTTCCACCTTGCTTGTGATCCAAGGCTTCTCTGTCTCTGTTTTCTGTCCATCTGTCTGTCTATCCTAAATCCTTGCAACACACTCTTTCATTGGGCTCTGTGTTCGCAAGCGTGTGTGTGTGTGTGTGTGTGTGTGTGTGTGTGTGTGTGTGTGTGTGTCAGGGGGTCCGGTGGGTGATAATCACAGCGTGCAGGCCTGTCTGGCTTATCACCTACTGTCAGCCCTTCTCCTTCTGCCGTGCGTGTAACATACACTAACACACACACACTTGCACGCTTAGTGCTATTTTGCTTCTCTTTCGGAGTACACTTACACCCACAGACAAAAACACACATCTTGGCAGTAGAAGAAGTAAACATTCATTTGAATAAAACTTCGGCTTTTCGCGTCTGGCTTTGAACATGGAGGTTCAGCTTGGCGCCGCTTGTGTGTGTCTGTGTGCATCTGTGTATGCTGTGTGTGTACAAATGAAGGAGTTGTTGGAAAAAAAGAGACTGGGGGGGATATAGAATGAGTTGGAGAAAGCAAACGAGGGGAGGACACAGTGATAGAAAATGAGCGAGGTAACGAGAGAGAACTAGGGAGGGGGTAGAGGAGGAGAGAGAAAAGGTGGTAGTCGATATAATAAGCGGCTTACAGGCGGTCTCTCTTCACCTCATGGGGCAGACATCACCGCTCTCTCACTCTCTATCCCTTTCTATGTCTATCTAACTCTCCCCTTCCCTCTCCCTACCCCCGCCCCTCACTCCGGTCCGCCAAGATTAGCTCAAGCAAGCAGGATTTAATAATGCCTATTGATAAAACGTCCAAATATTCCTTTTCCTCATTAGAAAAAAAACACGTTTTCTACAGCTTGGCCTGACAGCACACACACACACACACACACAAACAGTGACAGCCACAGTAAATATAATGCACATCTGGAGTGTCAAGACATGTTAGACTTAAAAAGATGACATTTTATTCGCCTTCAAACAAACACTTGTCACATAGTGGGGAAAAGTTTACACTGTGATTAGTTTGTGCGTAAATGCCATGTGTCAAGCAATGCTGACCCCCTCTTATACTTTGTTCTAGTTTTCATGGCAGAAAGGTGGAGCAGTAACATTCATTTTATGGTACATATATTCATCATTAACTCGTATTTATAGCGTAGACACTTCCAGGGTCTCTCCTACAAACCCTCATGAAGACTAAGAGGTTCAGAAAATGACTGGATTTGTAGCTTATTGTATCTTTATAAGCACTTATTAATGCCTTATTCTACAGTATATGATGATATTCTACATCATTAATAACCTCATAATTACTGTTTATAGATAGTGACACAGTGAAGTCTAATGTTCATGTGATTTTTATAGTGGAACCCACATTTGCATTTAAGAACCTGTCACAGTCAGTTTGTTGGTAAAATGTGTTAATAGTTTCCAAAGAACATAATACAAGTGTTTCTGATTAAGAACATGTTCCCCATTCCACAGTGAGGACTCATCCATTCAATTTCTTTCTTTAGTTTGTAAAGGGATGCATATTTTTAAATAGAAAGATTAAATTTTATTATTTCGATGCAAATTTTTGTTTGTTACATAATGCTACACCATATTCGTGAGGAAGCTATTGTTGTCGTCTTGGCGCTTTCTAAGACTCATATTCTCACACATATTCACTGTTAACTAGTTGTTTATTGACATGCATATCTATTGAGCACTTAGTACTGCCTTATCCTTCATAATCATATCCTAAATCCATTAATAACCTCATTATTGCCGTTTATTGATAGTGAGTAAAGATAATGTTCACGTGAATTATCAGGTCAAACAGTCACTTGCATTTAATAAACACATAAGTCTATTCTTAAGTTAAAAAAAAAAACCCCAAAAACCCCACCAAACTACATATATTAATAATTTCCATAGAATATAAGGTTTTCTGACTATAAACATGCTCCCTATTCAATAGTGAGGACTGATCCTGAGATTCACGCAGATTTTGACACTTATTACACATTAATGGATTAGTTACGAAGCGGTGCACTTCACTTTTGAAATGGGATACATATTCCAAAATAGAAAGATTGATTTTTTTTTTTTTTAGATAAAGACAATCTATATGTGCACCTTTTAATGCCTTACCCTGCATGATCCTATTCTACAACCATTACTGACAGTAAGTATGGATGTTTATGTATGTTATGTGGTGCTAACAGAACAATAGACAATTATATTTAGTCACACCTAATAAATATTGTTTTCTCTTATTTAATAAAGCAACTACATCTGTTAATAATTAATAGAATGTTAATCATCCCCATTCCATAGCAAGGACTCATCCACCACAGCATCCACAGTTTGACACTTAAGTATTTATGAGTGAGTTATGAAGAGTAAGACTTCACTTTAGGAAGAGGATACATATTCTGAGATAAAAACATTACATTTAGAGTAATTTGGACACTATGTGGTTATTCTTATATTCTGTCTAAGACTCATACTGAACATAGTCAGATGAGAGTATCACCGTCCATACAATAAGAACAACAGTAATAGGAGATTATTGGGGAAAACTTTCATGACTTAGCAGTTGTAGAATATGTTCATGCAGATTGAGGTATTAAATGCTTCATAAGGGATAATAAACATCTAATGTATTTGAAAAAACCCACAAATGACAGAAATTAGGAATCAGAATATAAAAATACGTAAATAAGTAAATATCATGCACTCATGTAATAAAATGTTAACCTGTGTAGGTTTAATTTCACTGCATCTAAAGTATAAAGGCTTAACCACCTGTTTCTTTTGCTCCGTGTATAAATATCAGTACTTATTTCGTTCAGTTTTCATCTTCAACAAACCATGTGACAGGCCATGAATGTGGTGTCAGGGGTTGCCCCAGACACTGAGGATAGCTGAAGAAAAAACATGAGCAGTAGGGGGTGGTAATGCAACGTTGCACTGAACATGATCCACCTTTAAACAACACAAGAAGGGAAGAAAAAAAAAACTGACCCCCACATTGTCATCTACAGCTTTAAATATGGTTTCTGTGCAGCATCATTCTGTAGTGGAGTGACGGCATTAGGGGAAGAATATGATCAAACTCTATAGATGCTTTTCTGTTTTCTTTTTTTTTTGCTTGTCTGTTATTAGTGTGTATATGTACCCTACATCTTTCACAGGGATGGATGACTTGTGTTTAAATTAAAATGACCCATAGCCACAAGCACATAGAAGTCCAATAACAATATCCTTACATGTTTTTTATGCATAAAAAGGTGTCTCATAGTCCAGCAACTGAAGCCACCCATCCTAGATTAACTTTCTTTCATACAAAGGTGTGAGTGTGGTGGAGGGTGAAACAGAAAGCACTAAGTAATAACGCTTTGTAAAGCATATGTGAATCTGATGTTTAATCCCTAACTCCAATAACATTAATAGCCCAGGGTGATAGGAAGTGTGTGTGTATATGTGTGCACACTTGTGTGATAAGTGTGTGGTGCATGTTTGTGTGTCTGTGTGTGCCTCCTAGGTCATGGTGCACTGTAGGAAATGAAGGGATCAGTAGAGTAGAGAGCAGATTACTCTTCCTGAGGATAATGAAATTATTTCTCACCTTCAATTACTAGATGAGGAAAGGAAGCAGTGTAGGAGTGTGTATGAGCATGTGTGCACCAGCTTAATATAGTTACTGGTCTCTGGAGTTGTTCGTGGTGTTAACCTGATAGGTGTGTATGTGCAAATCATTGTTATGTTGCAGCAGACACTTTACACAGCTACAGAAAGTTACTGTCCTGAGGTTTGCATATAGTCTTTCTGAAAAATGTGTGTTATTTCCTGAATACTGTCTGTGTTCATTTTAAGCTCAAGGCTTTTTCTTCCTTTTGCAAAACTTGCTTTTTTTGTGTGAAAACAGTTGTTTCACCAATCCCTATTGATTTCAAGCTTGTGATGATTGAAGTTCTACAGATTTTGCTAAAATGTAAACTCTTAATTTTCATGTCTTTGCACAGAATATAACTGTCAGATGATGAAGTAATGCAACATCTTTGAAAAACCTCTTACAAATCTTAAAGTCTTTCTTCTTCTGGTCAAAATCTGAATTTTGAGCTCTAGTTGGTGGAGCGGACAGTAGACGCTAAGGCTCAAACTGAAGGTTTTTCCAAAATCCATGAATCTTTATCGATTCCATTTCATATATATCAATAGCATAATTGTAGTGGGCTATGCAATCTGTTGGTCAGGCCACTAGGGGTGGAACTTCAAACACTTTATATGCTTTATTAATTCTTGTGCGTTTAAAATGATATTTTTTTTCATGGTTCTTCCATGGCTTATGCCTCTGTGTATGTACAGTTATATGTAAGAGTGATGTTTCCTTCTTAGAATTCTATTCTCAAATTGTTGTGATTCTATAATGTTCATAACCTTAAAGATGCACTCTGCAATCACAGTGGTCAGACTAAGTAATACTAACCCTCTGTTGTAATGCTGCTGCTAAGACTCTGCTTTCTCTATAAAAAAAAAAAAAAGTTTAAACATTGATGCAGAAATATGAAAAAAATCTTTTTTTACTGTAGAAACACATCAGTATTCTCCTGATAGTCTAAACTCTCCGTAAATCTTAAAGGAAAACACTAAAATTGAAGTTTCAACTGCATTTTAATGTTCTGAAGAAATCCTAAAACCAAGCAAAAGGCTAAAATAACTCACAGTTGTCAAATTCCAGGTAATGATTTTGAGCTATCCTAACTGGAAGATAATATCATTGCAGTATAATCATGTTACTGTTCCAACAATAAGTTAAACTAAGATGGATTTAATAAAAGGTAAAATGTTTATTTTTAATTAAATTCTCTGAATGATGAAAAGGACATTCAACAACCACCACTCTGAATTAAAGAAATAATTAAAAGGAAAAAAAACACAAAAAAAAAACAACAGGAATAATAAATAATGAAATTAATTATGTAGAATTGTATTATGCAGTATTTGGATAATAAATAAATAATTATGAGATTACACTTAAATTTCTATTATTCATGTGTCCTGTATAAGGATGCAGCCGTGGTCATTTCTCTAGCATTTTTATTTTCAGTTTATCATGATCTATTACTGTTTCATTGCAGCCCTGTACAAACTGCTGATACTGACACTCGACCTATACATTTTGTTTATGTGTGTGTCATATTGAGCAAATTTTTGTTTATTTCCAAACTTTTACACACAATTAACATAATCAGGCCGTTGTATGTGATGGTTCATGGACCTGAACAGCTGACGATTAGAGTAAGCTTTCAGTGTTGACAATGCTTGTCCCCTCCAATGATATATAGCGAGAACTGTTTCAAATTTTAATGCAGGGCCAGAGAACATCAAATAATAACGACACACTTAGACGCAAGAATGTGAAATCTAGGAGTTTCTCTTTTTATTTTAAGTTAACGTTCTTCATTCAGGTTACAAATTCTTTGTTTTTTTTCCAATGTGTTTTAAGCAAGTACTATTTATATTAAATATATACTTTGAATCCCCCCCTCCTGAGCAGATGGGTGACTATATTGTGAGATTATTGTAAACAGTCACACGTTTCACATGGTTTTCATGACTCTGTATATAGACGAGATTGATATCGGATACATCTGAAATACTTTTTGACAGACACAAAAGGTGTTAAAGGTGAAAGGTCTCTGACTGCTTGACCAGTCAGACCCTTTGGTCATAATGTATTTACTGTATAATGCCCTCATCCTAAACCCTCATCTATCCTTATTCTAATGACCTGCCGGTGACCCTTCAACTCTAGCACTTATCTGGGCATGGTAGAGTAGTCTGTAATCATGTGCGCCAGGATGGAATTATCCGTCTATTTTCTGCTGCTTATCCAGGTTTGTTAAGACCAGGCGTGGGAGACTAAGAAAGTTAACCTGGTAACCCAACCACATGTCTATTCCACCACAGTCTCAACCTCCTGAAGGGAAATCCAAAAGCGATTTAAAGGAAACGTGGGGATAAAATTAGCTGTATGCCTTTTTTTTTTTAGACATGTAAACAGGGAATGACCAGTATAATTAACCTGCAAATTAGACCAAGTTAAGCCAACAGAGTCAATAACAAGAATCCAAGGCTCATGTAGTAGCATCTAGAGGTGAGGATGTAACCAACCTGTCATCTCACAGTCACCTTCCACTGAGATGGCTGCAAAAAAAAGCAAAAGACACTCGAAGATCCAGTATTTAGCATGTCTATTTTGGATTGTTTTGGCTAATAGGATATGAAATCCACACTCAGACATAGAAGATAATGATAATGCACCTAAAAAATGACTAAAAAATATGAATGAAGAGGACGCTCATGTGTAGCACCGGGAGAAACATGGAGGTACAACATAATAGACTACAAAAAAGACTCACTTTGAAGGTGAAAAATAGTTATTTTAAGGAGTTCATACATTTAAGAAATCATAATTATGAATATTATATTCCATTTGCACAATAAGATCTCCATAAATCTTACACTGGACCTTCAAATAAAGACAGTCTTAATAATTTTAGTACAAAAGACAGTGCTCAAGTGCTCTTTAAAGACACGGATAATTCACAACTGACTGGCATTACTCAATTAAATATGGAAAATCTTGGCTATTATCAACTTTTTAACTCAGATGAATTTCTGTTTGCATTCGTACACCTATTTTTTTTTTTTTTTCTTAGAGGGACAAGACGGACTTTCTTTTAATTAAAAAAAAAAAGTCTGGGATTTTTTTTTTTTTTTTTTTTTTTTTTTTTTTAAAAATCAGGACATGTTGGGTTTATTGTTAAAGACAAACCACTAGTGTCAAAGGTCATTTGGAGGGTCAGATGAGGGAAAGAGAGCAAGAAGAGGAGAATGAGAAGACGACGAGAGGCAGGGGGGTCCAAGTGGAGATAAATGTAAATGTCCAGGAGATACTGGTGTGAAAACAAGGGGGGCTAGACAGGGAAGTGGGCAGAAGCAAAGGTAAAGAAGAATAGACAGAAATTTCATCCCTCGTTATCATCTTACATTGAAACATTGTCCCGCCTCCAAATGTATCACAAATTTTAAACAAATTGTCAGGAAATGTGAGTTCTTGTATTTCCATCTACCACTGATGCAAATATTCAGAGATGATTTATAGAGGTAAGGAGTAGGTGCAATTTATTAGATTATGGCTGTTTGTAGGAGTTTAATCACCCATACACACTACACTTTAGTGTTTTTGTAGCCTTTAAGGTGCCCACTTTTAAAAGGTACATTCACACATTGGTAATAAATTAATACATGACAAATATCCTCACCTATGTTGCACTTATGAAAAAAGAGAATGTCAAGAAAAAGACTGGCATTATCTTTTTTTCTTTTTTTTTTTTTCAAAATACTGTTTCTTACTTTGCCACTGCATGGGAAGGGTTGAACTCTAGTGTGCAGTGTGGAAAAAAAAAAAAAGACTAAAATATATGTGTTGTTCAAATGTGCAAACGTATCTACATGTGGATGCGTGATCGCAGAAAGAAGTAATCATGAAAATGGAAACTAGGCACAGATATAATAGCTGAGCAACAATACCAAGAGAGAGGTGAAGAGATCGGAGAGTGAGAAAACAGCGAGACGAGCGACAGAGTGAAAGAGCGAGAAAGGAGAGAGAAGGAATAGGAGGTAGATGAGAGGGACTGTTGTGGACGGTGAGAAA
This sequence comes from Ostorhinchus rueppellii, assembly GCA_030068375.1. Lineage (NCBI taxonomy): Eukaryota > Metazoa > Chordata > Actinopteri > Kurtiformes > Apogonidae > Ostorhinchus > Ostorhinchus rueppellii. The sequence continues at coordinate 18,949,071 of JAQQZY010000008.1, forward strand.
AACAGTTCAGGCAAGGAAGGAGACTGACAGAGAGCGGTGTCAAGATGGGGTTAAGTGGGCCGTGATGTTGCTTTGTGCACAACACACACACACCTCATTCCTCTATCACTGCAACATACTGATACACACAAACACACATGTGCACACACAAACACACTGTGCCCCCCCCCCCCCAAGGCCCAGTGTGTCTTCAGGCTCCGTGGCTCTCTGGCGGTGATCCGTCTCCACATTAAGCAAGGCCTCAGATAATTCCTAAGCCTCCTCCATGGCCGATCCAATAAGGGATAAGGCTCTCGGCTGGCCATGATCAACTGACAATCTGTCCTCTCACACGGCTACTTTAGTGGAGGCCAGGATTACCCCAGACATCCTAGACAGGGTACACACAGTTCACAAGTCCTCAGAACTACACACACACACACACACACGTTGCAGTCAAAGAGAAAGACACAGATTGAGAAGACAGGTGTTAAAGAGTGTACATTTGTGTGTGTTTGTGTGCCACAGTGAGGCACCAGAGAGCAGGGTGCTACATTTGGGTCCTGTTATGTATGTTCACTGAACATAAATGAGGAAATTTGGTGAAAACACTACAATAAAGTACCTTGGAAATAGTTGTGCTTTGTTCAGAACGGCAGGTAACACTTTCATTAATTTACTTCTTTACTTTGGAATAAAACCTTCAAATACACTATATTATCACACAAAACTACAACTACCTGCAACAATATCTATGTGAGGCTTTTCTGGTGTGTCCGGGAAAGGGACACTGAATGTACTGTAAGGAATTTTGAATAAAAGCATAAAACATATCCTCTACAGATGTAGAATTTTAGAAGCACATGGTCAGTATATTGTATAAATTACAGTATCTGATGCAGGTCTAAATATTAGTTTCAAGAATTTCCTTCCACCTAATCCTATAGCTTTTAAGATTAAATTAAAAGGAACGGTTAGTGCATGTAAATTAGTTTTACTGTGCAGAAATATCTGCAAACCAAAGAGTGTAGCTGAAAAGCTGAAAAGTGAGTGCAGATCAGTCCATGTACCTAAAATGTTAATGGTTCAAAACTGTTCAACTGTCAGAATTACAACCCATATTTCAGCTAAAATTGGATTATAAAGCAGCAAGGATCTGAACGGTACTAGGGCAGAAAAGGTATTAAGGTATTAAGAATCATGTATGAATGTGGGAATATTTTTCCAGTGTATTTGTTAGATGCTTATAGCTGAAAACCTGAGACACCACATCTACAGATGGAGCACAATTAATTTGTTTCTGCTATTCTGGTAATAAAAACAGCCAGGTGATTTATAACTTGTTTTTAAGAGACTTTGAGTCACTGATAAATCAGATCAGGTCTACCTTTTTAAGAGCTTGAACTACTGATAGTAGTATGCTAACAATACTAGTAATTACTAAATGATCATTCAGCCTAGCTGGTATGGTAAACACACATGCGGTGAACAGGCAGTTCAGATAGCCTATTCGCCTTTCACCAGAAACGCCAGGCAGAGTGTGATAAGCATCGACATTCTAGCCAACAGAGTCTGCCTTGGAGACACTCCTGATCCCTTTTTCCATTGGAATAGGCTCATTTTAACACTCATACGCACACATACACATGCACTCGCACACACGCTTGGAGGACTGTGCAGGGCCTTGATAAGCGTGGCCCCTCTCTCACTCTCTCTCTCTCTGAGTAAACATCGTTTTGGATTAGGCAGAGTATAATGAGAGCAGGGGGCTATCTGCCCACCACGCCTGCATTGTGGCCCCCCGCTCCTCTCTGAGGGGGCCGGGACCAATCTTTACTCTGCTATTTATCCCCCTCCTCTGATAGCTTACTTATCTTCTGCAAAATGCCAGGGCTGACTGCCTGTCTAGCTGCCCCTGTAACTGTCTGCTTGCCTTCTCGTCAGACTGACAGTCTGGTCCCGTACCTGTCTGTCTGACTTTCTGCTGTAGTCCTCTTAAAAAAAGCATGAAAACAAATCCAGGACTGTGGGTCTTTTTTTTTTTTTTTTACATCTCTTTTTTTGCCCGTTTGTCTCAACTTGTCTACTGACATGACTGATCATTCTTTGGTGGCTGGTGCTGCAGCAAAGACTACTGCAGCATGAGGAAATAGTGGCGTAAACAGTGTTATACGACATGAAGAGCCATCATGGATATTTAGTGGCTGGTGCGGCAGCAAAGACTACTGCAGTATGAGGAAATAGTGGCGTTAACAGTGTTATACGACATGAAGAGCCATCATGGATATTTAGAGTTTCTGTATGTGCAGTGTGCAGTCAAAAATCATGACTTATAGGTTTGTTTTTGAACATAGTAAACTCTGAAATTGACCTTTTCTGTCAGTTAAGTGATTTCTTCCATGGAAACCATCATGCATATCAGCTGATGGTGAGCTACATGTCATATACTAAATAACTGGAAAAGGCTCTTTGGTAGTATAGATCAATAACCACGCCTCTGCGTGAATACAGGAGGCCAACACCCTCTATACCTTTAAGACTAGACGTACTGAGCTCTTATTGCTCAATTTCCCATCCAATTAATCAGCAGGTCGATTATAGTGTATCACCGATTAATCAATATTGGTCAATATGTAATTGAAACTGCTTTTTTTTTTTTTTTTTACTCGATGGTAAGCTGTGACTTTGTAAAACAATACAACACTAGACTTTAGCGCCCCATGACAATAACATCCTTGTGGAAACACACTGTTAGACGTCAAGGAGAGCACTTCAGTTTATTTTCACACAACTTTTAGAGTGTATTACAGCATTTTAATGTTGTGTAAGTTGCATCTCTGTGAAATACACCAAGATATGTAACTGTGAACTCTCACATCCACCATTATCTAATACAAGTCTATTATACAGTGTTTTAAAGTTGTGTAAATTATCTTTGTGAGATAAACATTTATGCAACTGTTAACTCCCATGTCCACCATTATCTAATGTAAGACTTTTATACAGTTGTGTAAATTATCTTTGTGAAATGAAGATATAAAGTATACAGCTGTTAACTCCCATGTCCACCATTAAAGGGGTCATATTATGAAAAATTGACTTTTGAGCGGTTCCCTATCAATAATAAGCATCACCGGGCTGTCTACAATTCCAAGTATGAAAAAAATCCGTCTTGTCAATCTTCAGTTTTCTCCTTATCTCTGAGATATGAGCTTCAAATGGGCAGATTTGCACTTCCGTGACTTTGTGATGGCAGCAAGTCACGGAAGTGCACTCAACCCGCCCCCCTCAGGTTAGTGGCACCGCCTCTGAAAAAGGTTTGCCACAC
>JAQQZY010000008.1:18975181-18987194 GCA_030068375.1 Ostorhinchus rueppellii
GTGTGAATGTGAGAGTGATTGTTCGTCTCTATATGTCAGCCCTGTGATAAACTGGTGACTTGTCCAGGGTGTACCCCACCCTTAAGTAGCTGGGATAGGCTCCATGCGACTCCCGTGACCCTAGTGAGGATAAAGCGGGGATAGAAAATGAATGAATGAATGATTTGCGAAGTGACTGACTGTTGGGCCATTTCCATACATGAGAACGTGGACTGAACTAGCTCAGTTTAGTTCAGTTCCATATAGGTCACTTTTTTCCCCCTCAAGAGAAGGTTAGCATTTTACCAATGGACAGATTAAAAGAAAACCAACACAAATAAAAGAAAACCAACACAAATAAAAAAAAATCAAAGTGCAAATAAAAATAAAAAGGAAAAATAAACACTGATGCCATAAAACATCCTATTCAAGTGGATTGCTTGTAATATCCTAACATATATTCGGATTTCCTATTTATAAATATCATTCACTAGTGGAGGTGTAAGAAATGATATGTTTGAGAATCACGTTATGTTTTGTGATTGTTATTCAATTCTAAAAAGAAATGTATTGATTTTTGATCATTTTAAAACCAGAATTTTAATGTGAGATGCAGATGCAGTTTACCACAAGCTACAACTTTATTAACGTGTACATTTTGTTTTTAAATAGACAAACATCTTATGTTTAAAAGTTGGCACAAGTTCAGTTACACTGGGGCAGGACTTTGATTCTTTAAGCACCATGGTTGTAAAATATGTGTGCTTATAATACTATGTGATATTTTAGAATAAGATTTCAAAAATAGTTATATATGGCCTTGCCTTGAGTATCACAATACAGTAAATCAGTCCTCGGTTTATATTGTAAGGTCGGATACACCTTACTTACAAGGACGGCCGCTACACACAGTGGTTTTGTAAATGTTTTATTTATTCCTATTCTTCACTTATGCAGCTGTATACAAAATCTGAGCAACGGCAACAACAGCAACTTCTGTTTATTAAAGTTCAAGCAGTAAACAATAAGATAAGATGGCCATCACCTTCCTGACCTTCCTAATGTATGCAGTCATCTGTAATGTATGTTAATCAGCATTCACAGCCCCCTGCCAACACATTCAGTCAATGTCCCTTCTAGGACTCACAACGATGTGTCCCATTCTTGCAGAGATGCTGATTGCAGCGTGGATGCAGTGATGAGCGATGGAAAGGAGGGCAGGGACGAAGGAAGTGGAAAAGGAGGAGAGTGGCGTTGTTCTAATTTACATGTTTATAGCTCCTCGGTAGGGAGGGGACAGCACTTGTTTGTGTGTTTTCGATGGACATGTCCAATTATCAACCCTGTTGTTTCCTCAACAACGCTCTCTGACTGCTCAACACGCAGGCACACACAACCAGACACACACATGTTTTGAGCCAGCTGTGTGACCTGGGAGAAAGGGCTGGTTTGTTACCGTGGGCTGCTTGGACGCATATGTCGTACGGGAGGTATGGAGTCAGCTGTGTGTCTTAATGACAGCTGTGTGTCTATATGTGTGTGACAGAAACCCGGAAAGAGAACAACCCGGACAGCTGGGTCAGTGCCAACCTGCTCATACACATTTAATCACACACACACACACACACACACACACACACACACACACACACACACACACCCTACATCGAGTTAACTCATAGCTCAAAAACACCAGACACACTGGATGAGACATAACACATGCCATATGGCAAACATACAAACTCAAGCATACCTAATGTGTTATTTCCATGTTAATGCAATGCTCACTGTCACCATGGCAACAAGAGTGATTGACAGGACAGGAAAGGTTGGCGGGGGCAGAAAAAGAAGGCAGCAAATAAAACGAGAGGACCTAAGAGTTGAGATTTTTATACAAAACACATCTTGTTAACCCCTCTCTTTCTCAAACATACTCATGCAGATAAAAATGCCACAATTTATTCTAGTGTTGCCCAAAAAATAATTGAAGAACCAAAACATGAGCTGCGAGGAGGCCGACCACACACTCGTATGCCATCTGATAGTCAGACTCTCATCTCCTTGCTCCTCACACCACCCTCCCAACTCCAACAAACACACACACACACACAGAGAATATTAAAAACAAACAAACAGAGAATTGACTTGCTGAGAAGAATTACAGAGGTGCTGATTACATCTGACCCCTCACCTATGCTGTCAAAAAGCGCTCCTTTCTCCTCTCTGGTTCTATCTTCCATTTACGTGTCAACTCTCATTCCCCTGCCTCTCTGCTACTTGGTTATTCTCTACTTTTTATCCTGATTAAGATTTTTTTTCCCTTTTTGTCAGAGTAAAGCCTTGTGGTGAAGCCTTCCCAGCATAGAGGTTGCTAAATATTTATCAGTATGAAAAAAGTGTGACTGATATTTACAGAACACACAATTCAGTGGGATTTAAGAGGATTTTCATTATGTTTTCATTGGTGTATAATCACATGAAAACAGAATCGTTTTGTTTTCATTGCCTTCGAATAAGTCATTGCAGAGGTAGTGGGTGATCTCCACAAAGTCTACAATGTTGTACTGCTAATTTTTACAGTAGCTAAGGTCAGACTCCACATCTTCATTTTCATTTCATAGCATTTAACATCCGGCATTAAGGTGCATTAGAGTCACCAACTACGTTAATATCCATTAAAGCACAGAACGTACAACTCATTGACTCTAATGAGGACCTTTTTCATTTTTTCAGCCACCGTAGAGGAGGGTATTTAGTTGGGGTGAATCTCCAATTTCACTACTAGATGTCACGAAAAGTAAAATAAAAGCAAAAACGCAAGAATCAGAGTAAACTAAGAGTACCAAACATTTACTCTCTTCATCTCAAACGTAACGATCCTCCATGCTGAATTTGTTTTCTGTTCGGTCAATAGTAGCTTTATATTCTAAGGATGCCACACACTCTGAAAGTAAACAAAGGATTGCTGCATTAATCTTGATTTAGAAAAAAATAAATAAATAATGTTAGATTAACCAATATAGAAAATGTGATACTTTAACAACTTCAACTACTAATAATTAAAATAATGTTCATAGTACCCATAAAAAAACAAAACCAAACACACAAAAAAAACAGGGAAGTGCATACAACCTCAGGAGGTTTTGTGATTCGGGCCAGGCTTTCACTGACTGATGAAGGGGAGTACAACTCAAACTGCCTTTCTGTGTATTTATCAGTTTTCAGCGGACAGAATTGGATGAAAACCAAGAAACTACTTTTTCTTATTTCTTGCCTAAGGCCTTTACACACCAGAAGCATGACAAATAACTCAAAAGTAGGAAATACTCACCAATGAACATATCACATTATAGGCAGTGAAGAGACATTGGGCAGCGATTAGAGTTTGCAATAGTTGTGACACTTGGTTAAAGGATCAAATGGACATGGCTGGAAAATTAACAAAATACAATGTCAGCCTGTGCAATGACAGAATTGCAAAAAGACGCAACTTAAAGTTCCAAATTTAGTGGAATTTATTGAGATATAATTACAGAAATAAGGGAAATAGCTGTTGTATATTGATATTTTGGATTTAGTGACACTGATCGAAAAGCCATCGTATAAAAACTTGTAGTAACACACTGAATTTGTCTTGTGTATATGTGTGAATGTGTTTGAGTTGAAAAAAACCCCTACACGTTTCAAAATGAGAAATCAATGCATTTTCCTTGATAACGAAGACTCAATATTACAATTACAATATCTCCCACAATAATGTGACAATAAGGTTTTTGGGGTTTTTTTTTTAAAACCAATTCACACAGTCCTAAATGCATCTTCAGCCTGTTTGTCCCCAATCCTGTGTTTTCTGTTTCTTTGTGTTCACTTAGATAGATCTAGTTTGCACTCTGCATCTAGTTTATAAGTCAAATTATCTTTAAACTGCAAAAACTCCTCACTCTCTCAGTAGTTGTTTCAAACAAAACCACTGTGGCTAGAAGAACATGTAAATCACGTTGTCATGTGAGATTTGGTTCATAAAAATGAGTGGTTGATGCCTTGCTCCATAACATTCTGGTTCATTGTGAAAGCACTCAAAAAATTTAGAAAATATATTCCATGTAAATTAATCACACACACACACACACACGTGTGTACAAAGACCTAAGGTAATTTTGGTCTCTGTTCAACATAAATTAAAATATTCATTCATTCATTCATTCATTCATTTTCTTTATCCTCACTAGGGTCATGGGGGTCACATGGAGCCTATCCCAGCTACTTAAGGGTGAAGGTGGGGTACACCCTGGACAAGCAGCCAGTTCATCCCAAGGCTGACATATAGAGACAATCACTCTCACATTCACACCTATGGGCAATTTAGATGAGCTGATTAACCTATCAGTGCATGTCTTTGGATTGTAGGAGGAAACCGGAGTACCTGGAGAGAACCCACGCAGAGAAGATGCAAACTCCACACAGAAAGGTCCCGTCCGGGAATCGAACCCAGGATCTTCTTGCTGTGGGGCACGAGTGCTAACCACTGCACCACTAATTAAAATATTATTTCCTGAATAAATGTGTATATTTTGTTGTATTTTACAGTACTGTGTGCCGTAGGAGGGCAAGTCGAGCATAAATGTGGGTCACTGGCTAAACATTATGACATAAGTCAAATTTGTTTGGAAAACATTAACCCATAAAGACCCAAACATCCCCCATCAAACAAAACCATCTGATCTTAACAATTTAATACCTGTTGATCCACTAATCCTAGCCATCCATGTAAATAATTGGTGTAAAATACAGTTATTCATCTTTTCATGGTCATCAGATTCACTCATTTGGATCTTCAGAGGCTCTGTAGTCACCGTGTAAACACCGTCATCTTCAACAGCATTGATTCACCAGCAAAACCCATGGAGTTGGATCAATGTCAGTGGATGGACACACTGGGTTTATATTCAGTTAAGGAGATATTGGACTGAAAAAGACACTTTCCTCAGCTTTTTTCTGTTTGATAGAATAGCTTTTGAATTTACTGGGTTTCCATGAACATCTACATCAAATATAGGAAATTACATCTAAGAAAATAAATGATTTACAGTGAAAAATGCAAATACAGAGGATAATATGATAATAAATGGTGATAAATCACATTAAAAAAAGTAAAAGAGAAAAAATCATTTGGGAAGTGACACAGAAGTAACTCTGGGTCTTTATGGGTCTTTAATATAAAAGTAGTAATGCAAATGTGGGCATTATGGACACATTATTTTGAGCAAGTTAAAGTAGGTAAAGTATTCTTCAACTAAGCTTAAAAAATGGATCTATCAAGTGTAAATGTCAGAAAAAATGTCATCACATCAGTTAAGAACAAATGCATCTTTATACAGGATAATTGTTCTAATTGTGAAAACTACTGCATTTCAATAGAATGATAAAATGGCTGAGCCGAAACAGACCAGCCTGTGACTGGACTAATCTGGGTCACACAAAGGCCAAGTCAGAAAAAGTGGTTTAAGAAACTTCTCAGGTGTGTGAACACTATGACTTGCAGGTGAACTTGCAGGTAAAATGTTCAACTACAGCTCTGGACAAGGTGTTAATCCAAACTAACATGTTTATCTTTATTGATCCAAATAGTTTGAATTCTTCGAAAACATTTTCTTTGAATTGTCTCCAAGTTCATTATTTAGTATGTCATTTGTGACACCACTTTAGACAGGCATGTTCTGGGAAGAGGCCAAGCTGTTGTGGAACAAATACAATTTTAGACATTACTCTGCGACTTAAAAATAAGCTAACTTCTGTAATGCGAGTAATTAATGTAAAGAGAGCTTTCAGAGCACCAGCTCACTCGGCTCTCTATCTGAGACCAGTCTTATCCTTCTCAGAGCTGGTGCTGGACAAACAGAAGAGCTGTCTGATCTGTTAAGGGACTTAGATGAGTAAACCCACTTAGGGTCTCTAGCACACAATTGCCACCAATCAGCCTACCTGGATTATGAAGTGACTGCTGCAAGAGGTCAGGAAAAGAAGAAGAGCCCTCTTCACCTTGTGAGGGAATGTTTTGGTTTTGCCATCAGGTGCTAACAAAACAGTCCGATAATACCAATCAGGTTCTATCAGGTACTCTTTAGAGTGAAAATACAACTGACAACCTGCTTGTTACAGTAGATCCAAAATATGTCACCAAGTTTAATGCAAAGTCTTCATTATCATAAAATGGTAACAGGAAATAAAAAAATATTTATGGCATATAGTCTTTCTTCTGTGCAGACCTTTAGTCGGATTTATAGAGAAACTACATTTAAGCCACATTTTTTGTTTGCAGTGATACAACTGGGTGCATCTACAGTGTCCTTTCAGTGCACATTCACATAAATACCATGATCACCTTATGATCATTTATGACCCAATGACATATTTCATTGGCTGGAAAATCTTAAATAACTAAGCTATTAAAGGCAATTAAGCGTACATTTTTCAGCACTGGGCACCATGTAGTATTTTTCAAAGAGTGCTTTTTTAATCAATAAACCTAGCCTGAGAAAACAAACTTAACTGTAAAACATGCCCATGCTCCCACTAGTTTTAAGAGACATACAATCTCAATATTTCTTTTGTAAATTTAAAATAGTGTGGACACCACCACCCTTGGATAGTATCTCTCTTACATTTAGAACCTTCTGTCTTGAGCCTTTTCTCAGCCAAAGCTGAGAGTTCATACTAGCAGACCTGATCAGAAGCGTATCACTGGTGCTCAGTTGTCTGAATCCTGTGACCCAGATTGTTGAGCCTGCTATTCCTCGTTCTTTCATCCTCCCCATCTCTCTCAGTCCTTCTCCCCCTCTCTCGGTCTCTGTCTCTCTCTAATGACAGCAGTGTGATAGTTAACTGGTGCTGGAGTAGAGCTGTGCTTGTGTGGCAGGGGCTGATTTGGCGGCAGTCACAGCTGAAAGGCTTTTATCCTGCACAGAGATGGACATGCACAAGGACCCCTGAGGGACACACACACATATGCACACAAACACACACACAAAGTAGTGGCAGTCAAAAGAGGAGTCTTGTCAAGTGTTTGTTGGGTCTGAGGAGGCAAAGAAAAATAAGGGGGGGATATGTGTCAGACAGAAAAAGAAAGACACACACCAGGATGATACTACTGTATGTTAATATCAGAGATAAACTGATCCTGTTTTTATTACCCAGAGGGCTTTGCAGCTCTCTACAGGTCTACTGGTCTGTGCACAGATCACTGGAGCTCTTCAGACCAGTTCTCTGTTGTATGATACCACATCAGGTCACACGAGTGCACCAAACCTGACAAGTATCTTCAGACATTGCTGGTGTGGAGTCGGCCACTACTTAGGATGAAGCTATTTATCCATCACATAATAAGGAAAGTAAAATAAAACAAAACTGCCTTTTTTCATAATCAACAAATCAGTGTAAGTTTAGGATTAGATCTGACAGAAGAGTCACAATGGGAACAGATCTGTATTGTTGCTGTTCAGTCCACAAATGACAATAGTGTACTCTGATGTGGCTCAGTCTCAGAGGGAGATAAACTGAGCAAATTTGGTAAGAAGCCAAGCTTTGATTATGCAACAGTGTTGACACTGAGAGCACAGGCTAAAGAGGGGCAAAACAAAGATGAGACTGTAAAACCGCAAGCCAGCTATCTGGTTATTACTGAGTTCATTCTCATTATTGCTTGTCAGTAGCCTGGGCTTCTCCTTTTAATCCTTGTGTGGACAGTAACTCATGATTATACACATAATGAGAGGAGATATGGATAGTCTGGAAAAGAAGGGCAAAGGGGGGAGAAGAAGATGGACACCAATGGAAAGGACACAACAGAATAATGAACAGGAATACAGGGCACATACCTGCACAATGAGAGGCTGTCAATGGGTTATGAATCAAAGAAAATATTTTCTAATCTGTTAGAAAGAATCACGGAATATACATTTCCATCACTGCCAGCCTGGCTAGAACTCAAAGACAACAAAATGACTGCTCAAGAACAATAGTAAGTTACCAATACTTAATAAAATATTGTGCTACACAACACATTTCATTGGAAGTGGGAATAAAACTGTGGTTTAAATTTAAGAAAAGAGATTTCCAGATTTTTTTTTAGTGTTTCCGTCACTTCAAACACAAACATGCACAGAGCCACTGCAGGGCATACAAAATATAGCTACGGGACCTATCCAGTACAGTGTTTCTCCCTCGCTGGTTTGACTATGGCACTTATCTGCCTACTGCAGAGAGAAGAGTGCAGATAGCACACAGATGAGTTCTACTGCCAGTGTGTGTCTGCGTGTTCATACTGTAAGTGTGTTTCACTCCTGTGCATGGTTGGATGTGGACATGTACTTATTTCTATGTGTGTATGTACTGCGTGTGTGTGGCTGTATTTGCCATTCAGCATAGTGCAGAGGAGTGTGTTTGTCTCCCTTTACCTCTTCCACTTATCTTGACATGCAAACCCCCTGTGTGAAGGTGTGAGATGTGAGTAGTGGCGTCTGACTGTGAGGAGATTTGAGCTTCGGTAATATTCAGGTTTGGGATCCCTCTCTCTCTGTGGGATTAACCTCAGATGGAAAAGATCTGGCCTGCAGACTTTTGACAAAGCCACAGTTATGCATGATACGAGAGCTCTACAAATGTATGCCATGTTGAGGCCAGACCTTTCATAGGCATATCAGAACAGCTGCATATTTTCACTTGATCAGTCCACATGCTGTGTCGATCTTCTGTGGATCTGTGCGTCCACCTTTACGATTCCTGCCAGTTTGCAGTAGGGCTGACGTAACATACACTTCACAGTTTATCATAGAAGAGCAGGTGGTAAACACTGTTATGTGAAAATGAAAATGCATACCTCTACATATAACATATGGATTGATATAGCTAATCATTCAATGAAAATTCAGTGATAATTTCATGATTTGTGTATCTCTGTTGAATATGTTATTTAAGACCACAAGACAAAAGGTTGAATTTAAGCACTTTGGACTTTTCATTTATCAGGAGACACATGAAATGATTTTAATGTTGACATAATGACCAATCAAAGTTACAGAAAATACAGAAAAATGGTCAGCTGACCTGGCCTCCACTACCGTGACCTCACTCCGCATTGCTCCAGTTACATTCCATTAACAGCTGCAGACTGAAGAGGTTTCAGACTCGTTCATACAACTAAACCTTGCATATTCATTATGTGTTTTCATGGCAGTCTCTTTTTTTGTGTAGCTAAATAAAACTATCTTAACAATTTTCACTATTGATGATGTGGCCATCAACAGTATGGTGCATGTCACTGTTATTTCATCACCAAAGTCTACACGTTTCCAATTTAACCTATGACAAGATACTGTAAATGCCAACAATCCATCTTTACTTTTAAGCCTGCCCATTTTCAACTCCAAGCTGTATGGTCACACTTTGCCACTCCTGGTATCTGCCTTACATGTAGAGGTAGCATGTAGTTTACCACAGTTGATAACAACAGCATAACTTCTCAAAAGATTTACTTCATAAGTCTTTATAATGACAAACGTGGATATTCCATGCACTATTTTCTGTGGGTTGCTGTATAAAAACATAATATGACCTGTTGGGGGAAGAAAGCCTCCATTAAAACATTTATTTTAATTTTATGTATTCAACTGACATTTACATAACAGGAATGTCTCATGTATTTCAAAAATAACACAGCAGTATATGCCTTAAATTAATTGTGAATCACTGTTAGAGGCTCAGTGTGTAATATGTAGTTGCTTCATGTGGCTAAGTTGCAGACTGCAAAAAATATGCCTTGCCTCTTCCCTACAGTGGCCACTGAAAACACAAAAAGCATCCATTTGAGGCAATGTTTGGTGTATCCATTCTGGGATTTGTTTACAGGATCCTATCTGTGGTTCACAATCAAATATAGGTAGTCATAGTAATATTTGATGCCACATACTATAAACTGGAAAATGCATTATAAATAAAATAGTGTGGTCACCTACTCATTCCATATAGTGTTAAAGTTAATTCTGTTGTAAAACACTTTCAAGCAATGAAAGCATAATTTTGAGTAGAATATTCACTTTCTGGAAACACATGTGACTGTTGCCTCAAAACCATGTGGTCATTGTAAATGACAAATGGCTCTCAATGGACCTACCTGGTTAAACAAAAAGTAAATAAGCATTTTAGTTCATTTTAGTTTGAAAAAACAAACAAAACAAAAAAAATCAGGAGAAACTACATGGGTGATTGAAGTTACAATAATATATAGTCAATGTAAAATAACTAGTCTCACATATTTGATTACATTAAGAAACTGTGAAAGGGAAAAACATTTACATCTGTACATTTGTTATGATCAGATTAGTGCAACCATCTTAGCTGTAAGTGATGGCAGGAAATGCCAGAGCAAATGAAAAAGAAACAGGAAAAGTGTGACAGAAGGAAATTGAGGTGAAGTTATAAGAAGTAAAAAAAAAAATAAAGAAAAGAATGTATTCTCAACACACATTTGTGCTCTATGAGCATGGCTCTATTGTGAATGTGTGTATGAGAAAGGGAGAGAGAATGAAGAGAGAGGGACCACTGTGGGTCATCCGTCCATCTGTCCAGCCAACGGTCAATTTGGAGCCAGAGAATAGAGGCACTGAGTCAGGTAAATGGTGCACACAAAGTCTGTGTGTGGGTGTGCTCCTGTACGCCTGTGTGTGCTTACCACATTGAAAAGCAATGGCAAGTCAGACCAACTCCATCACTCTGGATGAATAGGAACACCCAGGGATGGACGAATGGAAAGAGATGGAAGAATGGGAGAGGAGAGGCGGACGATGAGGAGTGACAGGTGGAGGTTATCTGACCACTGAGAGTGAGGACTGCAACCGGAATGGAGAGAGGGAGCTATTGTACATTATTAGTGGGCATCCAGTCAAACACACACACACACACACCCCTTCAGAATAGACAGTATGAATGGGGATCAGAGGAGGCAGCCTTCAATTGTTAGCATGTACCAGTAGCATGAAGGTATTTTATGTCATACTGATGACTTCAAACATGACACGGAGAAAACATATTTTCAAGTCTTGCAAATGCATCTTTAGGACAAGCAGGGTAGCGTTACTAAATGTGAAGTCACTAACACTGGAGGATTGGACTGTAGACTGACTGTTGGTCTGCTGAAAGATGACTGTCAGTAATTATCTAACAATTGTTTCTAAATTAACAAAGTAAAAATGTAGTGTTTTTACAGTTTACCAAAAGCATATATGATACGTTTGATGCTGAGACACAAAGAAATGATAGGAAAATTGTTGGTGTTTAACTGTAAATCATATGCTCTCTCTGCTTCATAAACTAGCTTAAACAAACATACACATGCCTTTATTAACACACACAGAGATATATATTCACACAAACCCCCCAGGGTTAACAAAACATGCTTCATTTCAATTAACAATTATTCTGCTTCGTAGACTGTCCCCAAAATAAACTTGCTTGCCATCTCTCTTTTAGTATCAGTCTGGCATTTCTTTCTCTCAACACAATCTGTGGCCCTCATTCAGATTTCCTCATTTCCTTCTTCTCCTGCGGGTTAGTTACTGTTCATCTCTGTCATCTCTCTCCCTCTCTTTTCCTCTGCCTCCCACCTCAGGGCCACTCCAGTCTAAATGGAGTGATTAGTCTAAAGTGGGTGCTGTCAGTGAGATCATCCTAAGATAGAGTCCTATCTGGAATGACCTGAGCCGACAGCAGACCAGCTCCAGAGAGACTGAGAGAAAGAGAGAGAGAGAGAGGGAGAGAGAGACTATTAAATGTTCTGTTTGTGACAGCTAGCTCCAGGCTAAAGCCATGCCTCCTCTCTTTAGAGCTGCAGCCAGATCCAACAACAGCTCTTGCTCTGAGTCCCAATGTCTCTTTATGACTTAATGTGAGGTGGGGGTAGGGGGACCAGAGGAAACGAGAGCAGAGGAAGAGGAGAGGAGAGGAGAGGAGAGGAGAGGAGAGGAGAGGAGAGGAGAGGAGA
>JAQQZY010000008.1:18989844-19004650 GCA_030068375.1 Ostorhinchus rueppellii
TATGTGTTAAGTAAAAACAAGGATAAGAATGTCACACTTGTGCCGCTACCTGAGGGTCACATGATCTTTACCTCCGCCAAGGAGGTTATATCTTCCATCGGTGTTGGTTTGTCTGACTGTTAGCAAGATAACTCAAAAAGTTATGGATGGATTTTCATGAAATTTTCATAGATTGTCAGAAATGCACAGATGATTAGATTTTGGTGGCGATCTGTACATTCAGCGCCATCTAGTGGATGAAAGTACAAACAATGCCTTGGTGGAGGTCTGCGCTCTCTGGGTACTTCTCTACTTGCCGCAACATATGACTGGCTGAAAGTGAGATTAAGTGGTTCATTACTCCATTGGTTTTGCCAGGTGTATTGAATATGAAATGCAATCTCAAATGAATGCTTGAGAATATTTTTTTATGATTGAATTCAGATTATGAAACTCTACACGTAAAAAAAACCAAAAACAATTAAAATTCAACTATTAAAAAAATAAAAATAAATTACGCAATATAAGTATTCAAACAAAATTCTTGCAAAATACAACTATTCAATATCTGATGGCACAGATTTACTTCCATAGTAACTAGCAAACAATGAGAGTGTGTATCCAGTAACATAGTGCCAAACACAGCTAAGTTTCTCTCCCTATGCATATCTTAGTACTCCTGGCTGGTTTTATCCGAACTGTGTGTATGTATAAAACTAGGCTCTTCAGTTAGACAAGGTGGGATTAAGAAGAGAGGATAGACTTTCAGAAAGAGAGAGAGAGAGAGATGCTTCAGAGAGCCCATCACGTATGCATTGAAAATTTCTTCCTCACTGCAATTATTCAAGAGCTGCTGTTTGGCAGAAATGGATGAGCAGCAGGAAGAGAAAAAGGGAGGGAGAGAGGTGAAGTCAGATGGAATAACACAAGGTTAGATGGTGAAAAAAGTGTGTAGGCAAGTGTAGTGTGTAGGTAGATATGAGTAAATGATACAGACATGTTTGTAAGAAAGAGCTGAAGCAGGACAGTCAATGTGTAATGACACAATCGTGAACTTTATTTTGCCTTCGTGAAGCAGCGAGGAGTGGGAGAAGGGGAAAGGCCATCCACTCACTACACTCACTGCATAAAGAAAATGTCATTCTGGTTTTTAGTCATATTTGTTCACAAAATTAATTCAGTGACTCTCTGCCATTTACTATTAAAATAGAGGAGGTCCTAAATGTTTAAGAGGGGATGTTGGAAATGAATGAACGTGAGAAGAATGGGTGAAACAAAGATGCACAAACACTGTAACTTATTGTGAAGGAAGAAATCTGTGCAAAAGCAAAGCAAAGAAGGTGAGTGGCAGCCACAGTTGAGGGTTTAAAAATGCCGTTATTTTATGCTTCTGCAAACCAGATCCAAGTAATGACAACATTTGGAAAGCAAAAACATATGTCATATCATTACTTTTAACTGCTCAAGAGCTTTCAGTGGATGAGGTGAATGCAGATACATTAAAAATCTGAAAAAGAAAGGTCAGATATCACAGGATTATTTTGTCATCATGACTTTATTGGGAAGGGGAATTATTAGTAGACTTAATTTAAACTGGAAACATACAAATATGAGGGTGTCAAGTCTGTTCCTTTACATCAGGAGAATGTTACCTGTAGCAGAGTACAAAGGGATATGTATTTTTACTTTTATCCAAAAAAAAAAAAATTTGCTGCTCCTGTGATTTTGACATTACACTATAGTGATTTTAGTAATATGTCAGCTCTGTCAGAACGTAGAGGATTGTGATTGTGGTTAGGAAAATATCAAGGTTAGACTGATACATTCATATGTCATTTTAATCACATTTTGCAGACTTTTGTTGATGTTTACCAGTTTAGAGAGATTTTCTTTTCTTCCAGAGGTTGTCAATGCCACAACCTAACTATTAAAAATCGCTCAGTTACATATGAATCTAAGAGACACACTTGAAACATTCAAAGACTAACATAGACATGTATGCTATACAAGTCTTAATGTGGAGTGCATTCATACTCACAAAACCTTGAGTATGCCTATGTTTGTAGAAACATGCAATAGCAACATCCAGTTGTGGTTTGGGAAGCAAACAAACCAAGAATAATCCTCACTCTTTTAGACCCTATGTGCCTCTCTGAATCCGATTTGTGCCAAAGCAAGACCACGAAGGCTTTATTTACCTGGATTTGGTCTCGATATAAACATGCTCTGGCTGTTTGTACACTTGTAACGTTACAGTTCTCAGCCAGTGTTGTCCTCCTCAACTGCACACCGTGGCACAATGGTTTGTACAGCATTGTATTTCATATTGTTAAAGTCAGAAGCATCGCGCATTGTGATGCGGCAGCAGAGAAGATTGTGCGCTGTGCATGCTTGTCGTGGGGTGCACATGTCAGAGGTGGGAAGCACAAAGCCTGTGGAACAACACACAACATCCCCACTGCCACAAGCATTATTAAATCTTAACATTTTCTTAAAATCAGTGCTGCGGGTCACTTGAACATCAAAAAGCAAAATCAAAAAGGGAAAGTAGAGACATGCACATGAGCACAAATAACACATCAGTCCTAACATTTCATTGCATCTTTTCTTCTTTATTTCTCACTTTTCAAGTGAGCTTAAAAGGATAGGGAATCTGCTCAGAGGGAGCACATAGACATACACACTCAGACCTTCAAAGTACATAAAACGTGCATAAAAGCGAGCGCACACAGCTGCACAAACATCTATCACCTCGGCATAAGCAGTAAAAGCGATCCCTTGCTAGCTAATCAGATTGTTCTTGCTGCGGGCTTGCCTCTAAACATATAGAGCCTACACCCGTTTGATGCTAAAAGCCTGACTTAGTCCTGTTGAATATTGCATGGCGCTAATGTTTCACAGCCTGGCACAGATTGGCAAGCGCAGTCTCCAGGGTAAAGCACAGGGGTAAGGGTGGGAGCAGGGTTGAGGGTTCGGAGAAGAAAAAAAAAAAAAAAAAAGGAGGATGTAGTTGTGTCCTTTCCAGGCTTGATGCTTTAATATGTTTGTGTTCTTTTTGTTGTTGTTCCTGGACTTGCCTTCTCACATATACTTCAAGCAAGGACTGAAATCCAAATTAAAAGCACAGGCAAAAAGACAAGTTTGAGGACTATTTTCAATAACTATCAAAGATACTGAGTCTCTTAATATCTTGAGTGGCTTTTTTAATGTTAAGGTTGAGGTTGTAGTAAAAGAATGTCAACAATTTATAGATTAGTTCAATAATATAAATATCAACTTCTATATCTTTTTTTCCCTCACATAACTCACTTCAACTATTTAGTTTGAAACTCATCTGACTCAGACAAATATAGTAAAATGACTCAATCCTGGACATCCACATGACATTAGACTGCAACCACATGATCCATCATTTACTGCATTCAGGGGCTTTCCAAAGAGCAAAGAAATACTTAGTCTATTTATTTTATTTATTTATTTATTTATTTATTTCACATTCTTCATTAGGATCCATTTTTACCTTTTTCTCATAAGTTACTCTAAGTGACAACTTCCCTCCTGCTCAACATTACGTCAATTTTCCTCAGAGAGTGTCTGCCTCTATCATGTTCAGACTCTGTAAATCTGTTTTCCAACTTGACTTTGGCTCTTTATCTCTCTCACCCTCTTCCTCCCTTTCTGACATGTCCTGTTAGCATTAGTGAGGCGGCTAGCTGGAAAACCATCTGTTTCATGTACCTCTTTAGCCCATTATGTGGTTGTCTGACTAGAGCACTCACAAGTGTGCACGTACGTACCATGTGTGTCAGTGAGTGTGTGTGGATTTATTTGTCTTGTAATGTGGAAGAATTTTTAATGACCATTGTGAGAATAAGTTCACCACTCCTCGCAACTTTAAATGTCGTCTTGAGGGTTAAGCCTGGGTTTTGAGGTGTAAGGTTAGAATCAGGGTAAGTATAGGGTTAGTGTTATGGTAAGGGGCTATGGAATGCATTATGTCATTATGTGCTCACGTAGAAAGAAAGGTGTGTGTGTGTGTGTGTGTGTGTGTGTGTGTGTGTGTGTGTGTGTGTGTGTGTGTGTGTGTGTGTGTGTGTGTAAGATTCTGTATTCAAGCTTCAGAAGACAAATGTACAGTGTTATAGAAGGATCTGCTGAAGAATTCAGTAACAGTCTATCTACAGAGTGTGTGCATGTGTGTTTGTGTGTAGCCTATATCAGACAAAAAAGGTTTGTCTCTGTATAATGGGACAGCGGGATCTTGACAATGTTGATTTGGAAGCCCCAAAGGGTGCCTGCATCAAACACCCGCGCACACACTGGGGGGGAGGCCCTCATCAGAGAAGGTATGTTGTTTTACCAACACAAATCACATCAAGTGATTAGACACACCACAGTCACCGTGGAGACAGGTGGGAATGGCAACAGATGATGAAACAGGGCCTCTATCAGGAAATCACACAACATACACAATCACACATGCAAGAATGCATGCACACAAGCTCTCAATCAAACACAACACACTCTCTTTCACAGTCACACACACGGGGATGCCATCAGGAAATCAGCGGCCAATCAGAATAATTTGACTAGGATGATGACAGGTCTGTCCATGGAACAATCTGCAACCGCTGTCAGCAAAAGAGAGCGTCCTTATCACCATACGTGCACACACACGCGCACACACACACACACACACACACACACACACTTTACCCTTGCACTGTGACTAGAACATAAAATTATGTGTGCATATTCACAAGCATCGCCACTGCCTGGTTCAGGTATGCGCCTATGACTGTGGATTTGTGTGTTAAGAAGTGAACATGTGGCTGACCACTCGAGTGTGTTCATGTGCTTGTGTATGTAATTTTAGCGCGTGTAGGTGCGCAAGTGAGTCACCTCTTGTCCGTTCCTCACACTGAATACCAATCCAATGTTGTGTCAGTCAAACTGGCAGCGTTAGTCTCCCTGGCAATTTCCATGAGATTCGATTTAGAGGGCTAATGTATAATAGGCCCTCGAAGGGAGGTGGGAGAGTATTAATTGAGATGGACTGAGCGACAGAGAGCGAGAAAAGGACGGAGAGAGAGACAGAAAGTGGTGTTACTCTAAGCCGAGAGTGGACTCTAGTGGATACTTCCACTCACACACACTCACAAAAAACACACGCGCACGCACACATCCTCTTCATAGTGAAACAGAAAGGAAAACAGCCCTTCAGATCCATGCAGTTGTCTTGTAGAGATTACTCAGACTTTGTTGTTTTCGTTGTTTGTTTTTTTTTTGTTGTTACTTGTTTCACATGAGAGGGAATAAAGGACAATTTTCCTTGTAAATATGATTCTGAGAAGAAAAAGTAATTAATCTGAAAATTCCCCACTGTGTTTTTTTTTTGCTCTTTTTCCTTTAAATGTTAAATGTGAAGATTTGTTCAATGTGTTGTAACACTGGGATTATTCTGCAATTATTTAGCAGAATAAAAAGCTTAAGTATTAGAATAAAGACATGAAATCCATAAACAGGCCATAGTGTTTTTTGTTTTTTTTTCCAAAACTAATAATGATATGTCAACAGATTTTTCACAGTTTAATATATCACATAAGAAATAATTTAAACAACTATTAAAACAAAAGCAGTTAGAGCACATTTTTTACACTATTGATCTCTGCAGGACAACCCCCACCCCCACCCCTGTCCCTGTCCACTCCCCTTTGCTGCACATAAAGGTCAGAGTGCAGGGTCACAAAGCAGGAACACTACACCTGGCAGCAGGGATTCAGCGTCCTGGTCCCGGACAAAGCAGATGAGGATAATCGTGATCATTACAAGGCCCTCCTCCCATTTAACCTCCACAAAGCATACAAGCCAAACACAAAAGAAATGTGAGGTACATGGAAGAATTTACGGGCGTCACAGTTGTGCGTAAATTCTGTAATGAATCATGGTACTAAAGTCAAATAAATGAATCTTTATTCAGATGCCTCACCATTTATGACCACTTTCAGGTCCATTAGCGTAAAATGCATTTAAAGATACATATCTATTGAACATTAGAAAAAAAAAAAAAAAAAAAAAAAAAAATAACTTTTTTTGGAAATTAATTTTTGTGGGTTAAAAGCAGAACTTTTATTTATAGCTCCAACCTAAGATTTGCTTATTTTCTCTGTCCTTGAAGGAATTGCCAGTGGATTGTCCTTGGATTTTGGAATTGGATTGTTGGTTAAAAAGACGAAACAAAAAACATGGCGAAAATGTCAGTTTAGGACCCGAGTTTGATTCGGTTCATTCATTAATCAACAGCTTAATCAAAAAATAAATAAATTTTTAAAAATATATATTATTAATAATAATAATAATAATAATAATAATAATAATAATAATCCTGACTTGCAGACCTACATGATTCTCCAAGTTGTAAGAACAAGCTCTGAGTAACTGCTCTGATTATTATTAGACAAAAGCTTTTGGAAACTCTTGCTTTCCGTACTCTCTCACACAGTGTCGCTGCCATTTTTGTGATGCCTTACAGTGTGTGCGCGCGAGTATGGGTGTGTGCATGTGCCTGTTGAGCCGAGTCTCCCTACGACCACTTTAATGCACTAAGATGTTGTCAAGCAGGAATGTTATTGATGTTTCTACGGCAACCTAGGGGCTTGAGCGGAGGATTATGTTGGGAGCGAGAAGGGAAAAAAAAGACAGCGAGGAAGAGCAGGGAAAACACAAAACACACAGCAGATGGAAGTGAGCGGAAGGAAGGAGGACGGGGTATTTCTTCACCTCTAATATCTCTCTTTCTAGCAAATAAGAGCGCAGTGAATGTCAGAGAGAGACGAATGGTGTGTGGATGGAAGTTGGAAAAGGATGCAAGGGACTCAGACCCTATGGTGAAGACAAATTTCAACAAGAAACATTTAAGATTCTGAAAATGTAAAGAATTAATTGTCATTTTATCTGAGTCAGAAGGAACAATCCATTTAAGCTAGACAGATCTAAACCCTGATCACATATGTTCTCTGAAATGATTTTATCTATGAATTGGAATTATAAAAATAAAAACCTTTATGTTAATATGTTCACCCCAAGCAAAATGTGACCTTGACACAAACTAAGCTTTGGTAGATGTCTTGCTGTAAATGTCATGAAAAGATAATACGGGTGAAATATGAGGTGCCGTGTACTTCTGCCACAATACAAAATTGTTGAAGCATTGTGGAAGGTGCACAAATATGAATATTCTGAAGGTGAATCTGGAGAAGAAGGTGGAACAGAAGTGAACAATGAGAATATGAAGAAAAAGAGGAAGAGAATTAAGTCCCATTCAGAGCATCATTTAGAATCCAGCTGGCACATAATAATGTTCTTCACCATACATACCCTTTTAATTTCCTCTCTGCTTCACACACGTACACACAGACTTTTACATGCACACGTATCCTCTCTCCCTCTCTGCCTTGTTGTTTCCATGCCTGTCCCACATCAATCAAATCTACTCCCAAAATGATCATCTGTTTAAGGCAGATTATCTTAGGGAAAGCCATCTATCGAATTACAATAGCACTACTTTATCCACCTAGCCAGACATCATCCCAGGAGTGTGTGTGTTTCTGTGCACATCAGTTTCTGTGTGTACAGCTACAGAACAATGTCCAGTGCATTTGTTTTTGCATGCCAAAGCGCATGTGTACGCGCACAGCCCTCTCACTCTCCTAAAGCATTTCCACCAACACTTAGGTGCTGTTTGTTTTAAAGCGTGCATTTACATAATTGTATGGTATCGTTGGACTCTGGGTTAGGTTCATTCACTTTTCAAATCAACAAATATGTATTTTTTTTCTCTTAAATCCCTCTGAAACCAGATACGCCAATGGAGCTCTGTGGCACATAAGCAGCGTGATTCCCATGAGGCACTTTTGTTGAATATAAGGCTAAATGATTCATAATTATATTAATAAAGTCAATATTTCCCAGTTAAAGAGTGCGTGTTTGATGCCATCTGAGAATATACTGAATACAATGTTTGTTAAAACCTTATTATTAGGTAACAAAATAAGACTTCTACTGAAATCATTATGGTACAAAGTGAAGATGAACATCTTAATGACTCGTAATGCAAATAAGCAATTAGTTTTTAGGTTCAATAATTTTATTATCACAATACTATTCAATCCAATCATTATATTGGTTATGTAACTATTACTGTCTGAGACTAATAGTGGTTTCAGTCATAACCTCGGAGTCTTATTATATTTTCCTTAACACAAAGACTGTATTAAAACATGATTGTTTAATTATAAACTGCAAATACGACATTAATCATAATAGATCGGTCATCAAGATGCTCATATGGACAATTCTAGACATAACTATTTAATTTCAGTGACAATCAGTAAACAACACACATCTTTCGCAGAAGACAACTCCACCGCAGCTTATCCTCAGTCTTCGAATATAAAAGCAATTTCTTTTCTAAGTCACTTTTGACAAAACATCCTCAGAGTTAGGCCTAAAGCTAATCCAGCCCAAAAAACAAGACGTGTAAACCCAGATTAGTGGAAGTGAGACATGAAGACAGGAGGCTTTTTTCAGACTTTAGTTTTAACAAACATGCCCCTTAATTCCAGAGACAGAAAGTTACCCTGACTAGCAATTAAAACAATTTTAACTGCTGTTGCCAACACCACTTAATGAAAAAGCAGGGTAGAAGGAGTGCAGAGTGACTGGAACGGGGCTGAATTTTACTGAGTGTATGCGTCTGTGTGTGTGCTCCTCAGCCAAGGGGCCTAGTGCTGCAGGCACTCTCAGTGAACAATCAAAACAGCTCAATTTAGCCTTTATCTGCAGTTCAAGCATGCATACACACATACGTACACACACACAGAGCCACACGGGGCTAAGACAAAGGGACAGTGAAGTGTCGAAGGGAAGAAGAAAGGGAAAGAGGAAGGGGACATGAGCGGCGCACTACAGTGATGATGCCAGCAATTTGGAAGGTCAGGTGAACTTGGAATTCGATGCACACACTGCACCTGATCAATATCTTCCCCCTCGCTTTCTTTTTATTTGCCCCTACCTCCCATTTTCCCTCTCACCCAGGAACACTAAGACCTGCCAGTATTGACTGGTACCGACCACAAGGCGATCCATAACAACTAGTCAATCAATTAAGAGCACGCATAAGAGCCCAGATCAAGGCAAATACGTAGAGAGCAACAATGTGCAATCAACTGTTCTACTACACTCCTCATTACTAAGGGGGGTCTGAAACTACCCCATAACAGAAAATGGACACAATGGACAAAGCAGTCAACAAAAACAAAAATAATTAAAAACAATCTACGCTCCTATACGGTTTTAGAATCATATGACTTTCTCATTTCTTCCCATTGACAAAACTGGTTGCACTCAAAAAGAAAAGTACACTATTTTCTGGGAGCTGCATTGTATGCTATAGGGCTTCCTCATTTACAGCGGGGCTCTCAAACTGCAGCCACTGCTCCCACCTTCAGGCCAACGGTAGTACTGCAGGTCAGCACAGCAGCACTGAGGCCCTGAAAGAAGTTTTCTTAAAAAGTGCTCCTTTTTGTTTTTATGTTGCATAAATAAGCAATTCACTTTAAAACAGTCAATACACAAGGAAAAAAATGTTTATGGGTCACCTCTAATTTCCAAGACCTTATACCAGAATTTATTTTCCTTTGTGACCTTACACAGAACAAATGTGTAGCCTTATATTCTTCACATTAGAGAGTGTTTCTAATTTCTTTTTTAGCATTTCATTTGCCTTCAGTTGTTGACTTACAACACCATGATCCCAATTTGCTAAAGTAGGAGACCAGAGGAAGAGATAGATGTGATACACGATCAAACTGAAAAAGAAAACACAATGAGACTGACTGGCAGACAGATAGAAAGTCAAAGGAATTGAGACTGGGAAAACATGGCAATGCAGACAGGCAGATATGTACAATGCTAAAAATTATGTCAATAAAGTCTGTTTATTGACAGTCTGAGGCTAACAATAGTGTTGTTGTGTGTGTTTGTGTCTGTGTCTACGTATGTGTCCGTGGCTCTGGTCAGACTTGTTATGTCCACAGTTGCACTTCTGGAGGCTCCTTGCCTGTTCCTGACTGATTGTCCTGAGCAGGAACTGATGTCACCTGTTTGTCCTTGTCCTCTCCTGAGACAGGAAGTGGACTCAAGAGGAGTATGAACCCGTCTATCCGACTTGACATTCATCTGTCTCTGGGCATCTGACACAGCCGAGGAGATAAACCACAGAACTTATTAGTAATGGGTGCTCCTGAGTCAAATAGTCTGTTAAAGTAGATGAAACGTACAGACAAATACTCAAGTAAATTTAAATATGTGTAGTCCCACGACAATCCAGTCATATGCACTTTAATGTGGAGGCATGTTTGATACTGAAATGCAGCTTGATGTAAAGCTGTATAATGACAAATATTTAATCTCATATCAAATGAATATGAAGGATGGGAGAAGCAAATCATCAATAGTCAATGTTAAAACAAACAAACAAAAAAAGCTATGTAAAAAAACAGCCACAAGAAACAACATCACTGTGATGCAAACATAACACCCGATATTACCTACAGGGACAGCACCAATACGTCTTAAATGCTCAGCCTTCATCAGGGCCCTGAAGGAGCCAGTACAGATACTGTATATACGATACTATTTTGTACATATTCCACCACTGTGCTTGCTGAACATCTGATTCCTCTACAAACACTTCATGTTTTTGACTCAGTGATGGACCCGCAACTATTGTTAATATAGTGTAATGAATTTCTTCGGCTCAAACAGTATTTATGACAAGTTTAGCACGAGACCAGGACCTGGGTGAGATGTTCTGGTGGAGAGTTCAAATCTGAGCTGTTAGATACAAAACTAAAACCAGCAGTAGAAGAAGGAAGACACACAAAAGCAAAAAATCAAGCAAAAACACTGAGTAACTTTGTTGTGAGGAAAGCTGTGAAATGTGTTCATGAATGATGTATAAGTTGTGGATCTCCCTTTTTTCAATTTTCACCTCTTATGTAAATACCGCTGCATTGTTCACAGCTGTTTCATTCTTCTGAAACTACTGGGAATTTCTCCATCCCGTTTTAAGCACCACAGGGCTCTTGATTTCATGACAGCTTGTTTCTTTTTTAACAGAATTATACGAGAATGCTAATAATGCATCGAGCACCATAGATACTGAGCAAAAATAATTTTTCACATCTGTGGGACCCACTCTGTGCCTCTGCCCTATTGTATCTGTGTGTATGTGTTTGTGCTAGGCTCACCTACTCCTCTCAACAAATGACAGCGCTGCGGCTAACGAGCACTCCTGCCCATTTTGACTGGGCAACAAGGGCTTAATGACAAGTCACATAACAATGGAGATGAGAGGGGAGTACAGTAGAGCGCTCCAGCCAAACTATCAGTCTGTCAAACAATGGCTTGTCAGCCCCGATCTTCTCGTCTCTCTCATTGTGAGACAAATAAATACATACAACATACACCTACAACACAGGCACACAGAAAAACAACAAAAAAAAAAAAAATACTTGTAAAGCATAATAATTAACACATATACAAAAAAACTACACTGTGCTATATGCAAAAAAAGTACACACAGTGATGAACACAACAAAGTGCAAACTTTCTGTCTTACACACATGCACACACAAACACAAACACACATACAAACAGACAGTATAACTGGCTGTACAAGCAGGGTTTGATGACAGCCCCCTAACAATAGGGAGCAGAGCAGCCTAGCTATCTGCCTGTCACACAATGAAGGGGGTACTGTTGAAGAGGTTGTCACCACCAATACATGTAAACACACACGCAGACGCACAAACACACTGGGGAAAAAAAAAAAAAAAAAAAGATCACCAAAATAAAAACATGAGCTGCCAAGTGTGTGCACGTGTGCATGCCAGTGGGCAAAACACACACACACACTTACACAGATACACATAAATGGGGTAATTCAGAGCGCTGCCATTTATGTGAAGAGCGCTCAGTTTTCCAGACTGTGAGTGGAAGTGAATTTGCTTTTTCTGTTGAGTGCAAGTCAGGTTGGATTAAACAACACTTGGCCAGTGCTGATGGGTTATCACTGTGCATCTCTGTGTACATTTGTGTGTATGCTTGTATTGTGATGATGCCTGCAGGCGCCTGGATTTGATGCAGGCAAATCTGTAGACAGCCCCCTTCTCCTGTCAGGACCCATCTCTCTCTGTTTTCACTCTTCTTTCTCAAGGTGTCCTTTCTCTGTTGTATTGCTCATCATGTTTCACTTTTGTTTTTGTTTCCTCTTCCTCTGTAGCTCGCCCCTCACCTCCCATTCCCATCTCTTCTCTGCCATTACTTTTGTGTCCTGTCCACACTGGGGCTTAATGAAGCATTTTACATTTTTATGTTATTTTAAACAGATAAAGAGACTGAAATAAAGAGACAGATTGCATTCCACACTGAGCACGGAGACCCTCAGTGTCCCGGTTTATACACACACACATACTATACACACTTCAAAACCCCAACTTTCCCCCTCGTCACAAATCTCCTTTCACTGCTAATTATTCTTTATATCTTTACACACAGATATACTCCAAACCCCTCAAAACAAATACCTCTAAGAGCATTGTTATACAATTTCCCTTTTTCCCTTTATGTTATTATAATATGGAACTGTATACTCTGAGCTCTAGGGATACATTTGATTGTGCTAAGCCAGAAAAAAACAGTGTTGGGCTGTAATTAACTGGTCTAATGAGAATTTTATAGGGGACCTTTCAACACAGGGACAGAACAGTTCTCATTTTTCTACTGCTTCGGCAGAATTAGAGAAAACAAAGTGATATCACAAGTATAACTAAAATTCCTAGTGTATAACATCTTTGTTATGGAAAATCTAATACTATGAAAACTATTTAAAATATTTGCATTTTAGGCAATAGTTATATGTGCAATAACACTGATGCTGACATTGAAGTTCAGTGATTGCATTTTCACTCAGAGGGATTTGTTCAACTGCAGCAATTGCTGATAATATGGTGTGGATGCACACTAAAGCATACAAGTACAAAGGCTTAGAAGGATAACACTGGGTTTATTGAACTTTTAAAGATTTGACATGATTGACTAGTGACGTGAGTTGGCCAACATAATCACCAATGTCACATGTCAAAATAATTTAGCAGTTGCAAAATGAACAACTGGTCAGACAGTACAATACATACACAATAATACTACATATGTCGGTTCCATGCACATCACTGAAACATGCTTCCAATAGGTTTAAATACCTCAGCCCTAGAAGAGTATAGGAACACTTGGCTGTTCTGGCCATGGATCCTCTTAGGGGGATGACCATTAGACTACTAGCTCTGTACAACCTTTCATATTGTGCACGACTTGTATTACTCCATGTTCTGTATGATCTCTGATTCTCTCAACTTTCTCTCTCTACCACACTGCAGCATATCTGTTGTTGGGCTAATTCACCTAAAAAAAAAAAAAAAAAAAAAAAAAAAAACTGCGCTGAGCTTGACATTCAGTGAGTAATATAGTGAGAGTGTGCTCAACTGGATGGATTTTTGGGGGGTTGTAAATCTTTGCAGAGGAAAAGAAAAAGAAGAAAAGGACCAAAGAGCCACAATAAAGCAGAAAAGAGTAGCACTAATGGTATCTGAATTGTAGTTCAATGGATACCAAAGTAAAAGACCAGAACATAGCACTTGATCCTGCAGCACTCTGGTGATTTTAGCCAAGTGCACATTGATGACCTAATGCCCCTACTGCTGGACAGGAAAAAAAGAAACGACTATGTGGGCTGGAATCATGAAATACTACACATGAATGTACTGTGTGACGGTGACACATTACATTAAGCAAAGTTGCGAGTCAATTTTTGTGTCCATTTTAAAGTAAAAACAGACAGAGCACAAAAAAAAAAAGAGGCCAAAAGTAAAATAAGTTAAATAAAGCCCAAAGAAACAAATTTCCCATTATGCAACCTTCCGACTGCAGTGCTTGATAGTTTTTTGAACCCTCACTGTTAAAACTTTCAGCATATTGTAAATGAAGTGGTCTGAGGGAAAATGAGGCTTCTGCATCTACTGTTTAATTGTATGACTGAAGACTAACTATCTCACGAAGCAGATTTTGTCTATTCACAAGTATTTCTCAGAGGAATAGAAGGGTTACATTTGTGACTTACAACTCTAATTACCAATCACTGACCACATATATAAATATACTGTAGATCTATTTCTCCATGTCTAAAAAGCCAGGAAAAGTGCCTTAATTTTTCCAAAACAACATGAAATGCATCAGGTCACCTATATTTATTACCTCCGCCAAGGAGGTTATGTTTTACTGTGCGTGCGTTTGTAAACAGCCATCCAACTTCATTTGTTAGCAACATAACTCAAAAAGTTATGGACGGATTATGATGAAATGTTCAGGGTATGTCCATTCTTGGTCAAGGAAGAAATCGTTAAATTTTGGAGGAGTTTTGAATCACCGTCTGGATCCAGGAACTTTTTTAAAGGATTCTTTATCATTGTGAGATAGGGCATGGAGGCACAGAGCTGCATATGAGGTCATTCACCACCATCGAGTGGAGGAAAGTACTAACACTACCTTAAAAAAAAAAAAAAGTACAAACACCACCTTAAAAAATAAAATAAAATACAAACATGACCTTTAAAAAATACAAACACTACCTTAAAAAAAAAAAAAATACAAACACTATCTTGGTGGAGGTCTGTGCTCTCTGAGTGCTTTTCTAGTAGTATTTTTAGTT
>JAQQZY010000008.1:19013109-19037124 GCA_030068375.1 Ostorhinchus rueppellii
AATGAGAGGAAAAGTAAGAGAGAGAGAGAGAGCGAGAGAGAGAGTGAGAGTGTGTGTGTGTGTGTGTGTGTGTGTGTCCTAAATTAAAAGCCATACAAGTAGTGCAAAAAATGTTGAATATATACACATTTCAAGCCAGGTTAAAGTATGAAACATAAATGTGTATGATGTTGTTTTAATCCCTTAAAAGGCTGATGTCACATGCAGAAAATATATTTAACTATGTTCTCTACAACAAAACTAATACGAAAAGTCCAATGTTAGTACAAGCACAGCAGCTATACAGCAGTACCTGCAGCCTGGAGCCCAAGAGAAATGAAACAGCTAGTTAGTGATTAGAGCAGTCTCTCAGGGGGCCACTTGAAAATCAGTTAGCTCTCCCCTTGGAGGGCTACACTAGCTCACATTAGCATTTAGCATACCCATTAGCGTCAACACCTTCTTTAACGTTGGCTTGGCCAACTGACAGTTAAAGCCCCCTGTGGGGTTATTTGGGGAGTCTCAAGACAGAGGCAGACTGACAGATTGAACAAGTGACTGTAGCTGTTTGAGCATTAATGTTATATAGTGAGTCACTAAGCAAGTTAATAGCTTTTTAACTCAATAGCAAACACATTAGCAGCTGCAGAAAAGGCATGTTGACAGGCTGAAGGCTGACAGGCAGCTGTTTCTCCTCTCTGCTGAGTCTTTTCAAGCAAGAAGTTCAGAAAAAAAAAGGTACTAGTAATGAAAAAAATAACCAATCCTAAGATATATTTCATCATTACTTTAAACACAATTTCTTTTTTGCATGGATGACAGGATGTACAATCTCCTTGACACTTGAAGAAAAATCAAAGTCAAATACCCTTATTTCTGCTATACATGCAGTCATATAACGGACACAGGTATAGGGAAGGTAAAAACTCAGAAAATGCTATGCAAAAGAAAAATATTCTACTTTGAAAAATAATGCCAAGTAGCTTTGCAACACACACATCTAGAAACACTTGCATATGCTAGAAATATAAATGAGCCTACACACTTGAAAAACATACGATGCAAGTGTTTGGAGACAATCCAAAGCCTTGCCCCATATTCCCATGTGACCATTTACTATAGCAGTTCCATTTCCAAATCAGCACACTAATCACATTAATCACCTATTTGTTTTAAAACATCATCAGGGACATTTACACATAAACAAAAAACGCATACACAGGCGCACTCGCCACAGCAC
The DNA here is from genome assembly GCA_030068375.1 of Ostorhinchus rueppellii. Taxonomy (NCBI): domain Eukaryota; kingdom Metazoa; phylum Chordata; class Actinopteri; order Kurtiformes; family Apogonidae; genus Ostorhinchus; species Ostorhinchus rueppellii. Next base: position 19,014,329 of record JAQQZY010000008.1, read on the forward strand.
TTACATGTGTGCACTTGCCTTTGGAGGTACACTGTGGGACACTCCACAGCACAAGAGGGAGGAGAGCCAAATTAACTACCATGCACTAATCACCTAGCTCTCTAATGGAAGCATACTCACATTTGTGGTTGCATACATTTATGAACACACACACAAAACATGCATGGAGACTAATACACATGGCATGGTGTGAAATGTACATATGCAACCACAACAAAATTTACAATGTCTTTATATAGAACAACAAGGTTTGTATCCAAAGTCATGAGGGCTCACACAATGCTTTAATTTGGGAATGAAAATTATGTTAAAATTATATTTCATGATTGGAAAATCATGAAATATTTTCTTTAATGAAAATAACTCACTATTAACAGGCCTATACACACGATGACTCCTGCTGCTAATTAAACATCCCATTCCATAATATAGGTCAGTAATCACTGACCAATACACACATTTATAAACCTACATATTTTTAGGAAATTATTTCAGAACACAATAGTACACAATAATAAATATGAAATTAAAGCGTAATGTTCTGTGAATGTAAAAATACTCAGACTATAGAAATGCATATTTTAACCTACTACAATTAACAGATTATATGCCCTTTTCAATACCATGGATAGCACCATTTAGCCAGCTGTTATTCAGAAACTTAACCTTACTTTCTCTCCATGTAGTTTTTCTACTTGGGTAAATGGTGCTTGGTGATCTTGTGAGTTCCTGTGCATGCATCAAGACCAACAGAATCCAGATCATTTAATATACAAAATGAGGCGTCATCTCAGAAAGTCCAGTTTTAATTTTACTACTGCAGTGCTACATGTATATATAAATACCTTCAAATTTGTGTTTTGGTTTTTAAGATGTTTTACATGAGCTGTAGTCATGAGCTGTAGTTAAGTAGTGTTAATCACAATGAGGTAGGATCGTTCTTCAGGGTACATGTTTAGCAAAGACAGACAGATGAATGTGTGCATGGATCTACATGCAGTTGTACTAAAAAAATGTATGCTGAGTTAAGCCACCATGGGGGACATTGCCAGGAGGGGTACATAGGGGCTGGGTGACTTAAATGGAGAAAAATCCAATAATTGTATCCATCCAGAGGGAGGGTGAGCTTTTAGGGAGGGGAGAGGCCTGTTATTACTCTTTCTTTTTTCTTCTCCTCTCTCATTTCAGCCCCTAATTCCAGGGTGAGGGGTAACCTTAGAAAGGGAGGGAACGAAGTGGAGAGACATGAGAGTGAAAAGCTGAGCTTGCTGTTAAAGTATGTCCTTGTAATTAGCTGAGTATTAGCAGTGGTGACAATGCAAGAGCACTGGGCAGGGAAGCACCCCTTTAACGCTCTACTCATTTCCTGAACTTAATCCCCACCGCTTACTGGTAATGGTGCACACGTGCACACGCATCTGGACACATACACATAAACTCTGTCATGCCTAAATTCACATAATCAACTGCAGACTATAATGGGAGAGGAGTCTGAGCAAAGCTACACCCAGCAGCTCACCTTCAATCCCTATTGTGCTCAAAGTCATAATGGTTGACTGCAGGGAATTCATTGTGCAACTGTGTGTGCGTGTGTGTGTGTGTGTGTGTGTGTGTGTGTGTGTGTGTGTGTGTGTGTCCACATAAACTATACGTGCACATTAGCATCAACTTGTGCACAGAAGTAGAGTAGTGACTGTTTACCTCAAGTGTCAAGAAAGCTTGCAACACCCAAAACTACTTCAGGCAACTTCCTGTTTCTTGTTCCTCCAGTGAATAGATAAAATAGACAAGACCGCACAAGTGTAAATCAATTACTTTCAATTAAGTCAACCGGCAACTCCTTCAATGTGCCCTAAAGCCACTTAAGTCTTTTTTTCCCAACCCCCACTCCTGCATAGGGAAATAAAACACCCTCTCTGTGTGTAAGCCTACACAATCACACACTATGTGCCTTTTTATGTTTAATCATATTTTTGTAACGATAGGCACAAACTATTACATGTTACTCCTGCAGTTTCTAAAAATGTTCCCAAACACCATTTTTCCCCCAATCATATTAAATCAATCATCAAGGCAAACAACTTTGTCTAATGAAGCCCCTGAATTACATCTAGTAAGATTCACTTCACTTTTTCTGAAAATAGTTAAATCAAACATTTTCCTAATTTTGTCTATTACAAAAGTTTTATTCTGAATTAACTGCAGATTCAATATTTTTATTTTAGCTTTCAAAAGTTATTGAAACATTCTTCAACAAAGTCCTCTTTCCAGCATAAAAACTATCCACAGTCCATCACCACAAATCTTTTCACTAGAAAAAGTTATGAGGCAGGGTGTGGGACAACTCACATTTATTGATGAAGCTTTATCACTTCTTGAAAGCGAGTTCTGCCTGAAATAGGAAAAGTCAGTAAAGGCTATTCTGCTCGACACTGGGAGACGAGTGTTCCTTGACCTTCTGCAGTATAATAAACAGCACTGGTTGATTGTACAAGCTTCAGTATTTATATTCTTTTTACCGATCTTACTTTTTAAAAATTTTTTTTTTTTTTTTATCTTCAACCAGCTCTTAGGTAAAGTAAGTTCAGTTTCGGGTTCTATGTGCTTCTATGAGTTCACTCGTAAAAATAAACTAAATATACTTTCTTCACAATGTAAAAACTACTGTTGGACATAAAACCAATGAGATTTTTTATTTTAATTTGTAGCAGGAAATTTTTTGACAATGACTTAACTAAAGGTAACATACGTCTTTAGAAATGTGCCATAGTAAGTCAAGAATACAGTGAATTAAAAGTACATCAAAATGTGTATTATCAATTATTTTTTATAAGCAAGTTTAGAAAGAAGTACCAAATAACCAGAAAACGAGCAATCTACATAATCTCTTATAAATAAAGAAGTGGGTTTTTTAATATGGGTTTTCAGTGGTATTATTACATTCTACAGAAGACAAATTCAAGCTTATAAGACACCTGAGCTCAATCTGAGGCACACCAGTCGACAACCATTTCTATAGAGAGCACGTTATAAACAGCGCAGAGGGGGTCCACAAACCTTGTCATTGACACAACAGTCTGAGTGAGCATGTCTGTGTGTGTGTGTGTGTGTGTGTGTGTGTGTGTGTGTGTGTGTGTGTGTGTGTGTGTGTCTGTACATGTGCATCTGTATCTGTGTATGTGTGCCTGTCAGCTCCCAGTCTAGCGCTATTGTCTAACAAGGTCTAATTAGCACTATGGCACAATGAATTAGCATAATTATGCAAACAGGGCTCTGCTAAAGGCTTGGCACAAGGGGAGGCTACGGGGGGCACCTATTACAACACACACAAATACACACACAGCCTCCAAGAACACTCAGAGACTGGTATGACAAATTAAACACACATACATGACTGATGGAGACACTCCGGATACAGAAAACACACACACCTGTCCCACTGTGTAACATGAAGTCAGAGACACAATCATCTGTCTGGTGATTGCATAATTTGACGTTTAATACATGCTTGTGACACTGAAATATTACCAGTGCCCACATTTATCCTTGTTTCTTTCATAAACAGGCTCTTTCCACAAACTGGAAGAAAAATGTAGCATAAGCATAGATATGAAACACTAACCCCTCCTTTAGAATGCACTCTGACACCCCCATAACATTTTGGGCTTGTAGTATTTACCAGCAGGGGTGATGGGTGAAGTCTGTGGGAGATAATAGGGATGACTTTGAGGCTGAAAGGCCAGTAGCCATTCAGACAATGACAGCTGTTGTAAAGAAAGCTCTATTAGGCTTCATTAGGATGCTTGGTGTAATATGTAGAAACACACACAAGTAACTCTCCCAAGAAATAACATACAAAAGTATATTATTATTCATACTCGCACAAGCTTATGGGCACAGAATCAATGACTTTTAGTATGACCTTGATCTATGAAATAAACCCATAAGAAGAGCTCACAAGCCTCTCTCCAAAAGCCATGCAATGTCAACAAGCACTGACTAAACCCTTGCAACACACACACACACACCTCTCTGATGCATTATTAGTTACCAGACCCCAAGGGCCCGCATTGTGTCCTAAAACCCTGATCCTTAGCAGGAAACAAGCACCTCTAAAACCCCGAAACAACAGTCGAACTAAGCACTCTTCCAATTACAAGCCCCCACTGTCAGCTAAAGAATCAGTGGGTCGGGAGTTCAGAGTTCAAAAAGTTCACAGTAATGAAGAGCAACCTGAAATAAGTCCAATCATTCACAGTGAGGGATAAGTGATACAAATGTAACTAGGAATCCCACATGATTACAAGAGACAATGTTGTGCACAATAAAGAGAAGCACACCTGTAGTAACAATTTCCTCAAGACCTCTGCATGACTTTAAACAGCTGCAGGCAACGGAAATGAAAGAAAACCAATTGTTTCTTTGCCGGCCCACACAGTTTAAAGATTATCAACCTGATTACTGATCAAAACTGAAAATCAGCATTTCCATCATCACCTTCTCATCTGATGTCCAATAAAGTCAAATAATTACAACATCCGTTTCTCTCTTCCAAAATAATTAATTTTTTTTTTACTTAATACTATTTTTGGTAGCTATTGTATTTTGACATTTACTTAATGGTTGATTTAACTTTATTACAAAGTCATGCTTTCTGTATAGAGTAATGTTAAAAAGTTTTCCTTTCATTAAACATGTGCTAAAATGCAGTTCTGTGTTCCAGCTCATTATTGTGGACACTAAAATTTCAATTTTTACAACAAATGCATTAAAAACATTAGTGTATCAGATTTATTGAACACTGCAATATCGTCCCAAAAAATACATCACTGAGCTACTGGTTTACAGTTCATTTTAATTCAAGGTACACAGGCTTGTGTGACTTCAAAACAACTCCTGTAACTTAAAGTAAAAGGTATTAGGACACAAGTCCTATTATCACAGATTTTCCAAACACTATGTTCCTCAGGCCTTCCTAGTGATATAACGCCACCTAAACTACATTCTCTATTTTCTAAAACATCGTTATTAAGACTCCCTGCTAGTTCCTCTAAGCTTGACATGAAACCATTGACTCCAGCTTATCGTCACCTTAAGAAACAACATATTGTCCACATACGTGCACAGTGGTGGGACAAATTCAATAGCTGGTAGAGGGCGTCATGGTGAGAGGGGGTAGCAATTTTAAGCTGAGTCCACACATTATGGAGGTAGTAGGTTAATCCGGCCAGGCTTTTAAACCCACTATTCAAGAGGACAAGAACCCCTAGGATTTGGGCTTGTCCACACCTCAGGGGTTGGAGATTATCAAGATAGCAGAAACGGTAGTGAATGTGTGTGACACTGGACAACGTGTAAATGTGTGTGAATGTTGGTCTGTCAGTGACTGGGAGCATAAATGTGTGGTTGTGTATCTTTGTGAAGATGTGAGAAGACATAAGTGTGTGTGAGTTTGTGTACTATGTAGGGTTTTCATCTGAATCCCTCCCCCAAATACATACCCCAGGGCTCTGACAGGGTCACCTCTGGGCCTTTCAGAGCCTCCTCTCAACCAATCCTAATTGATCACACGCATTACTAGTCCCAAACATGGGATGGAGAACAGGAGGGAGATGGCTGGCTCATTGTCTGAAGAACAAGGTCCCTTTGCTAGTGACTCTCCACTCCTAAAACACACAGACACACTCAAACCACCTCTGGCATGCCCACCCACCTTCACCTCTTCTCCCCTCCTCTATTCCCTCATCTCCGGCTGTGCTAATCCACCAGCCAAGTCAGTAACTCAGTTACCCATCTGGCAAAGCACAACTCCAGCTGTGAGGAGGGTGGGATGGAGGGGTGGAAAGAAGAGAGAGAGGAGGTGAGAGAGGAAGACTGAGGTGCAGGGGGATGATGGGCTATATCCAAGGTTGCAGGTTGAGGTGGGAGTAAGGGGTGATCTTTGTACATTTTTGTTAAAGTAGGAAGTCAAAGACAAGAGAATATAGGGGGATGTGGTAGAACATTACATTGAGCACATGCAGTGAAGGACTCTTTGAGCCACAAGGCCAAAAAAATGCTGTCTTTTGTTACCCCTCACTCTTAAAATTAAAGAAAGGGTTGATCCTTTTGTCTCTCTGGGGATAAAAGGGATTACCTATTCGAGCAGGTTGGAATGAGCACTACCACTGTGCTCTGTCACGACTCGTACACACTGATCCCAGGGTGCAGTGAAGTAGCCCCTAGCCATGGCCTTCACCTTTGACCCCAGTTCCTGTTGAGCCATCTGGCTGGTTAACGCTGACCTCTGACCTTTGTCATAACTAATGTGGGGACGGATGTGCACAAAATGAAGTTTTGAAGGACTTAGCAGAATTCATATGGGGTTATACTGAGAAGGAAGCCTATAAAAAAACATATTTGTGAAACATACACAATGTCTAAAATTCCCTAATACATATTAATGATAAATAATGTACAGGCGATATAACATTCAGAAGGTATTATGTAGGTTGTATGAAGTTTTTGATATATATGTTTACTATAATTTAAACAACCAGCATACATGTCTAGTTGAAATACCATTATGGCAGTTAAAAAGAACTGAGAAAAACACTGAGAAAAGTTTGAAGGTAGGAGTGACTACATCATATATTGATGTAATGTAAATGTTTGTTTATCTCACACAGAAGAGATATAAACCAAGGAACACCAAAGGTAAAATGTCCATTGTGAGCACATTTCAATACTACACATGCATCGACCAACAACTTCCAAATACAGACGTGGCATGTACAGTACTTACAGACGTTACCGGTGTTGTCAAAGCTGTTCAGCACTTCATTAACTCTGAGAGGCCCCAAGTTGTCCCTAAGAGACAAATATATGTATAGAAAATCATTCAATAGCACAAGTTAATGCCCATCAATCAAACTTCAGTTCTCTACAAACTTAAATAATAAAATGTGGAGAATGTTTTCGACGAGCAAAAAAGGAAGCTTAACTTTAAACATATTACAAAGAAAGAGGGCTAGAAATTTTGAAAGAGAAACATGTAAAAGTATATATGCAGGATTTTCTCTCACTTTCTGGATTATTAAATTGCTGTAGCTGCAGTCAGTGTTGTGTTGTTTGAGATTAGTTGACTAGAAACTGTCCATTTTCACATATTATCATCATTATGATAATCATTTCAAAAACACATGTTGTAGATATTCAAATTACACTCAGATATTAGCAAGAACAAAAGGGAAACATTGTTGCTCATTGATGCATGATGACCTGAATGCTTCAGATTTTGTGTTCCACAGAACATTTTTACAAAATATCACTGACCAAGCAAAGCTGCAATGATATGAACTTCAAGTTATGAAAAGCATATTTACCATAAAACATAATTAAGAACTGTCAACACATATTTTTCTCTATTCACATGACCCGAGTGTGGTAAAAAAAAAAAACAAACAAAAAAAAACAAACAAACAAACAAACACCATTTTATTCAAGCTCTGTCCGTGAAGACATTTACCTAAGTAAGGCACTGTACTTAGGAAAGGAGACACTTCTGTACTCCACCCATTGGTCATCTGAGGTATTACTTGGGTCCTCTGTCATAAGCTTTATCCTGTGGAAAAGGTCAAAGGTGGCAAACCTGCGGACAGACACCTGCTTCACCTCTGGACTATCAACCTGCTTTTGACACAACACCTGTGAGAAAGACAGAGGAGGCAGACCAGAAAAGAAGGTGGGAAAGAAATGCAAGTGTGGATTTTACTAACAAATGAATACATCTGTCCAAACATCTTCCAATAGGCCATACAAACTCAGTGCATGACTCTCTCAGATTAACAAATACCAATTTGCTCAAAAAAATGAATCAGTGGAAAACACCTAAATTGAGGGTATCAAATTAATCTCAAGTTGGTTACAAAAACACTATTAATGCCTGTTAAAAGTTATACTGATTGCTTTTATTAACATTCCCATACAAGTGCAGAACCCTGGAAGGCCCCACTGCTCAGAGCTTTTCATGTGAGCCAAGTGTAATGTCCATTTAAGGGAAAAAGTTCAAGCTTCACTTTTCCAGCAGCAGTTCTTATATGCATAGCTCATTGGTTCTGCAACCAGAGATGACTGATTCCAAATGCCCTCAAGGTCATAGTGTTAGTGGTATCATATCCTATTACATTTTATTCTGATATATTTATAGAACAGATGACATGTCTTAGATACCATACCATATTGGATACATCAGGGATGCTTTGAAACTGGCCTGCTTTACAATCATACTGTAACACAAGGGCACTGGCATTTCACATGATTGTTAACAAATTTATAGAGACAAGAATCTGCTGCACATACTGTTATAAAAAAAATAATCTGAGGGCATAAGAGAGTACCTGATTATTTTCCAGCCACCTTTTAATTTGTCTGGATTATGATGAATCATTGTTAGTGAAGCAAAAGCAAAGTGTGACCTGTAACACTAGTTCATCATCACATAAACTGATCACGGTTTATATGTAGGATCTTATTGTGACAGTAACAAGTAGTAAATACTGATACATAGATGTAGTGTTATAATAATGCAGCAAAATAAACACAGCGCACGCAGCTCATCTAAGCACTCAGGTAAAGCACGTGAGTGAAATATACCGCCAATATAGACTAAATACAAAGCTTGTGACGGTAGCACAAATTTCTAACACCTGTAGCAAACCTGCCAAGTGTCCTTTTGTGCCCTTTTTAAGATGTGAACAAAAACCATGAGATTTTTTTTGTTCAGGCTTGAGAATGACATTACCTGTCGCAGCAGAGTCCACCTGGCTCGGGCGACATCATTAGCAGCTGTTTCATCGTTAGAGGTGAGGGAATTAGCTGCGCCGGCGTCTTCATTAATATCTTTTCTCCTCGCAGGCGAAAACAGGTCGTTTTCAGCACCGTTGAAGTCCCTCTCCATTTTACCCTCGAAGAAAACAAATCAACTGGTCGTGAGGCCGTCACAGTGTATAGAAATAAAATACAAAAATAAGGCTTTTCATTAAACTAAACACCCTCTGCAGAGATGAGCACGGATACAGCTTGACTGCTATCACCTGTTACACCCACAATGGACACACGCTACTTCCGTACACTCTGGTCATTCGAGACATTGCAATCGATTACCGATAAAGATGTTGCTCGTTTTCAGTTACAAATCAGCAACTGCGCATGTGTTAATTTGATTATTTTAGCCTGGTGATGCTTTAACGTCATCCACAGCGGGCTTTGTTTAGGAAATTATGCACGTGTGTGGCATTGGATCGAAAACTGTCAAATGTTAAATAATCACCCGCAGAAGAAGCGAAATGACAGGAAAATTTGTATTTAGCCGGTATTTTCAGCATGATACGTCTCGGTGTTGACACTCCTGGCTATGACTGTATATTTGTGAGGCGCTGTCATTGCTAACTAGCACCCTGAATTTTAATTAGATCTCCCAAGTTAGCTTAGATCCTCGTTAATGGCTGTCTTCACCTCTTTAAAATGTGCATCTACTGGTTTCTTTACACCGTGTCGGTTACGATTCTGGGAGCTTGCCCTCTGCAAACGAGTAACATGGCTCTTCCTATCCGTCCAGCGATGTAACTTGTCGGTAAGGGTATTCGGTTAAGCATGTTTTTACTCACCTTCGCCTCGGTGTAGATTACCCGAGGTCAGGTCATTAACTATTGAAAAACGGTGTCTTTACACCACATTGACAAAACTGCTCTTGTAAACCTGGAGCAGTAGGGGCGTGTGCTAGGTCTTTATGGGTTAAGAAGATAGTTTGGAAAACAACAAAAGTGCTGGTTAGCTAATGTTTTCAATGTATGTATTATTACACATATTAATTCGTTCAAGTTTTATTAAGGACACAATAACTAGGTCCATAGGATAAGGTAAAAAAAAACAAAAAACCATACACAGGAAAAGAAACGGCATAAATCAATATGTTACTTCCACATAAAGGCTCGATCACCAGTGAGACCACATTTTAGATGTATACTTAACAGTACTAATCTTGGGACATTCCAGAGCTTGTACATTTGAGTTGTTTAATTTTGTAACTCTGCACATGAATGAATCAATAAAATGCCGTATAGCAGCTCCACAGCATCAAACACCACAATCCACAAACATCTTATCTATATGGCTCTATATCTACAATGTGTGTGTGTGTGTGTGTGTGTGTGTGTGTGTGTATGTATGTATATGTATATATATATATATATATATATGTGTGTGTGTGTGTGTGTGCCTGACATATACATGTCAGGCACCTGGGGAGCAAATGGAGGATTAAGTCCCTTGCTCAAGGGTACAAGCCACTTCACCAACTTTCTAGGCCACAGCTGCCCACATACACATCTAAGATGACTTTCAATACAAACCCATGTCCCTGTGAATAACTCTTAGTGATTGAATGTGCGGCGTATTCTAAGATGCATCACAAATTCCTGTTTTTAACTACCACCTTATGGTCAAACCACTTTGGGTTTATGTGATAAGTTCACACTTGATCTTGAGTTAAAGAATGTTATCTCTGAATGACTTCATACATCATTTTAAATATATCACCATCAATTTTCTGGTTACCACAAATTTTCATTTCAAAGCATGGATGTGAGGTTAAGGACCTATACTGGATGGATAAGCAAATGAATGTACTGTAGAAATATGTCATGAATTCTCATTGATCCATGTTTTTACTGACTCAACCAATGTCAAACCACTGTCTGTCAAAGTCTTCTATGATTTTTTTTGTCTTACATCTTTTAAGTGACATAATTTTAATAATTTGACTCTTTTTTTTTTTTTTTGCAAAAGTCCTTTGTTCCATCTTGTTGCTTCTTTGGCATTTTAATTTTATTTCATCTTTTATGGCTTCACTGCTTTCCATATGGCTTTAGTCAGTGTTTATAAACCCTTATAGAGAACACTTTCTCTGTTTTAATAAAGGAAATGAATTCACATGTTAGTATTAGTTATGTCACTATTAGAAGGTCCTTTTAGTTGTAAAAATCTCAGTGCTTATATTATGTACCCTAAAAGGATGAGGTTCAATACTAAACTGGTCTATGTATGTGCAGAACTGGTGCAGCAGATTACAAGTTGTTATATCACTAACCCTGAGGTTAATTGGTTGTATCACTTTAGGAGTACAGACCTTGTAACTAGGGAGCTAAGGTTACTACACTCTTACAAATAAAATCCTTAATTATTTAGTATTTTTTTGTGTAAAGTTTTTTTATTGTTTTTTTGTTTGTTTTCTCAGAACACTTCAGATTCCTCAATTTATCATCCCACTTCTGGACTTGAGAGGTACAAGGACTTAAAGAGATATTTCAACAGGAAACTGAAGGCAACATATCAGAGGTTCTCTAAAACACCTAATTATTCACTGGTAAGCCTTTTCTTCCTGCTAAATTTATGGAATAATAAAGTTTGACCTTAACTTTGAGTGTTAAATGTAGAGGATTCAAAGAATGTATTTCATTTGTAGTTTTTTGTGCTACGTTGTGTGTAAAGCTACCACTCAAACTAACACAAACTCAGTGTGTGTCCCTCTTCGCATGTGGCTCAAATGACAATCAAGCTGTTGACATCTAGAAAGATTTTCAATGTTACATTATTTTCACAGTTCACTCTAATTTCTTTTGGAACAGGTCTATGGACGACATCATGTGTATTTCATTGATAATGATGGCATCTACAGAACTGACAAAAGACAGAGTGAGTAAAACATGTTTATAGTTAAACTGTTGAATTATTGAAAAGCAAAACATACAGAAGAAGAAGAAATCAAGAAGAAAGTGTAGGTGACTGGAGGCAAACCAAAGATGAGCCATTAAGGGTTAAAGTCTACCACCTTGCTCTGATGCACAGTAATTCTGCTGTTTTTGCATCGGGCTTTCGGGAAGGCATCATGCACACAGTCCTATTTTTGTGAATGATTTAGTTTACTCTCCCTGGTTGTAGATGAGCAGAAACCGGAGCAGGTGCTAGATCTGGGACAGTTGTCACAATGGGGAGGAAGACCAGAGAGGGAACAACGAGTTCAGTGGCACATCCAGAGAATGCGTTTATCCCCACAGGAGAAGCATCTTGCAGCTACGGTGAAGACTTGTCTCAGAGAAGAACCAAGGTGAACAGAATTAAATGTATAGTGTCTTCTTTCTTAGACAGTTTGTTCTACGGTTGTCAGATTTTGTGTTTCTGCAGTTACTGTGCTATGTTCATCCAGGTGTGTGGTTGTAAAGCTTGAAGAGGGAAATTTCCTGTCTCTTGATCACCCACATGTCACACTGACACTGGACAACGTTTACAGCTTTGGTAGGGTTTATGTAATTTACACCAATATGAGAAATCAGCAAAAGAGCAGTATTCACAATATTTATGGGCAATATTTGTGTGTATGTGTTGGGCGAAGAGTGGGCAACAGATGATGTCTTGTTTTACACGACTCTGGAGCATCTGCGATGCAGCAAAGTGTTTCGCTTGGACCTGACCCACAGTGGAAGCAGGATCACCTCAGTGTTTGAGGATCCACAGCCTGAGTAAGTGTTAGTAAAAGACTAATGTGGCATTTTAACTGGGTGCCCTTTCCTTCAGTCTCTGATTTGAACATCACCTCTTCCTCAGTGTGTTTGTGGAGGTTGCCCTTTCTAGAGATCAACAAATTCTAAGCATCAACTGCAACAGCAGGACCAGTTCAGAGGTGCTGCTAATTGATAAAACCACACAGAGTTTAGAACCGCGTCTGATTCAGCCACGTCAGCATCACCTTCTGTACCACGTTGAGCACTGGAAAGGCCAGCTGATCATCCTGACCAACACAGGCCCTCGGAAAGAATATCAGGTACAGTTTATACTATACATACATATATACAGAAACAAATACAGGTTTAACTGGTCACTTATCAGACCTAGTCATCAGTGTTAAACAACTGTCAGTATTGTTATTTTAATTAACTTAATTTGCAATTTTCGGCCGTGGTGATTTCTCTTCTATTGAAATTCAGATTTCACTACTGGTTTTATCATTTTTCTTACTTTATAAAAGTTACTATAAAAATATATTATTAGAAAATATAATTTTATTTATCCATTTCTACAAAGTTCCATCGTGAAATTTTCAGAAAGATTATAAGAAATCCTGCATATTTAAATGTTCCCTTTTTATTTAAATTTATGATTAATGGCATTTCAACATGGCTTTGTGTAGCAGATTCACAAATTTCACTTTTACTGTAAATGCACTATATATTTCCACATACTGTTAATCTCCAGCTGTTAATCTCCCTGATTACTAATCACTGGTATTGGCCCTCAGAAAATATTGGTTACCCATTAAAACATATATATACTTGAGTACTGCAACACACACTGTACCATTGCTAAGTGTGTGTCATTTCTACACCCTCAAACTGAAGCAATCTTGCATGTAAGATATTGTATTTTCATTGTTTATATAAAGTTGCATGAACTGCATTGAAAAAGCATTTGTGGACATGGCTCTACTGGCCTCCTGTCACATGGGTGTTTTTATATAGATATTTTTTCCCCACGACATTTTTTATCTTCTTTTCTGACACATCATTATATGAACATGGCTATTACCCCTCTCTGTGTTGTCCTAGGTGGTGCAAGCTCCTCTTTCAGAGCCATCTATTGTGTCCTGGGTGCCTTTGTTTGTTCCTGCTGCTGGTACTGCAGTCAAAGACATGGACGTGGTTGGAGACTACTGTGTTTTGACTGTAAGAACACCAGCTGGCAAAACAGTCCTGGATGTGATCCCCCTGACCCAGTCAAAAGAAGTATACTCTGTACAGGTCAGAATGACAGTAAATTGTCTGAATTCTTTCCCACTGTTGTATCAGTCTTTGCTCGTATTTTTGTCTTCTTCATTTTGTTTCTTGTTTATGTTGTTCACTTTACCTGAAACTCAGCAACTCAGCCAGGGCTAATGTGTCTCTCTCGTTCTTTCCCGCTGTTATTTTTTTTTTGCCTTATATATACCCCTTATTTGTGCTCCAAAGCTCCCCTCCTGGGCCTGTACTATTGAAACAAACAAACCAGGCTTTGCAGAGGAACACAGTGTGCTGGACTTCCTGATCTCATCCCCAGTTCACCCCCCAGTTCAGTGCCGTCTGTACCCTGAGGATGGGTTTGTTTTATCAGGCACAGAGGATGGAAACTCCCCAGAGATGAAGGGCAGTTTTATCACCTCACACTTGGATGCTTGCAGTAAAGTAAGAGCATTTGATACCTGGAACATATGCGTACACTAAAATGATGTTGGCCAGTAAAATGATTGCATATTTTTTGGTATATAGCTGCTACTATTCAGTCATTTATTTATTTTTTTATACACCTGAGCTGCAAATGTTTGAAATTAATGCAAGTGCTTTTTTTCTCCACTAGTCTTAATCTCGTTTCTGTGCCTTCCACCCACCACAGGATGGTACCTTGGTCCCAGTGACTCTGTTTCATGCAGCACCTATGGAGTGTTTGAAGAAAGCACCACTCCTCATCCATGTTTATGGAGCTTACGGCAGGGATCTTAATATGGAATTCTCCCCAGAAAAATGGCTGTTGTTGGAGCAGGGATGGGTTCTAGCCTACTGTCACATCAGGTCGGAGATTAGTTTGTATGAATGAATATTATTTCAGACACATGAAAGTCACAAGACAACCACCAACAAAACAAATATGAAGCAAATTATCACCAGAAAACAACCGAAACAAAATAAAAGGAAATGTATCATATTATAAAAAAGAAATATTTAATAAAATTTTTTAAGTGGGAAGAAGTAAACACTGAATTAATCCCACCCCCTTTTCCCGAAGTCATGTATTACATTTTATCCTCCTGACATTATTATTACTCAAAGCTACAATTACATAGTTAATCACAACCTCCCACCAGAAGAAGAGAAAAAAAGAACAAAAAAATAGTAATAATAAATAAATAAAATAAAATGCCCTCAACAATATGTTTTTTCTCCCTCACGCCCATAAGGTAGACAGGAGAAAACCCACCCATATTCAAACATTTCGGTCCCCAAAATCATATCTTTATGCCTTTGTTTAAATTCGGATATATTTGGACATTCTTTGAACTCCACATTCATACCATTCCATAATGTCACCCCATAAATTTCCGAAGCATCCAATAATTACTCCTTAAATGGCACTGAAATGCAATGTTAAGTTGTCTTTCATCTAACCTGTGCCTTTACAAAACGGAAAATAATGAGAAGAACTTAATTAATTGTGTACGTATCAGTAAGTCTTGGGGAATACACTACAACAGCGTGAACATCTCACACATTTTACACTTCGACAGTTTATTTTGAAGTCTTAATGATAAATAACATAACTGAGCTTTATCACTCCACTTTGCATTTCCATCTTTCAGGGGTGGAGGGGAGCGGGGTCTCTCTTGGTACAGACAGGCTTGTTCTGAGGGGAAACACAGAGGGGTGGAGGATCTGGCAGCCTGTCTCCACCACCTCTTCACTTCAGGGATCTCTTCACCCTCACTCACTGCTCTGACTGCCTGCAGTGCTGGGGCTGTGCCAGTAGGGGCGATGTGCAACAGGCACCCACACATGTTGAAGGCTGTCGCACTGCGAGTAAGTCAATAAATAAATAAGGAGATTTGTATTTATGTGAGCGTTGCCGTACTTTAAGTATCACTTCCTGTGGCTTCAAATACCTGGGAGTCAGTGTCTCAATACTTAAATGCATAAAGACCCAAACATACACCAGCAACCAAAATCATCTACTGATATAAAATGTTTTATAACTGCTGATCCACTAATTCTATCAATCCATGTAAATAATTCATGTAAAATGCAGTTTTACATCTTTTCATGGTCATCAGATATGACCTATTTGAACATTCAGAACGTGGAAACACTGTCATCTTCTACAGCATTGATTCACCAGTAAAACCAATGGAGTTGTTGAGTTCAGTTCATTATAAATTTGCTGAGAAAATCACTTTTTGTTCAGTTTTCTCTTTCTCTGATATAATAACCTTCAACTTTAATCAGAGCTTTCATGGACATCCACATGATCAGCAAATTAAATATGGAAAATACTTGATTTTCACAGAAAAAAATGCAAAATATAAATACCGATAAATCACTTTAAAAAGGTGAAATCTAGAGAGAAATTTACTACGACAAAATTAGCACTGGGTCTTTATTGGTTAAGGGAAGTATGGGATAAAAAGAAGTCAATTCTAAATCTCTTTGTATCTGGTGATATACCTTGTTGGACAAATTTGCGCAAAGAGACATTGGTTGTTGCCACGGGAACAGCAACAGTTGCATTCGTAGGCAAAAGGTTCATACACATATATGACCCTTAGTATGTTAAATACAAATAAACAAACTCCATACAAAAATATGAATCATGTAAGACAGAAACGGTTTCCACAAGTGTGTGTTAAGTGCAGAGACAGTTTTGTTGGCTCCATTTGTTTTGTGTCATTTATGCAGTCGTGATATTAATTTATTCATATTCTTGAGAATCAACAGCAACCAGCTGTGATGTTCATTGAGGTTATTATTAGAGTAATGGGCTCTGAATGCAGGAATGCAAATGTTTGTATATTTGGGGGGGACGCTCATTATGACATAGTAATTGTGCTTTTCAGCCTATTTTGGAGAAAATAATAAACGTGCTTGAGTGGAATTGTCTAAAAGTGGGTTCCAACTTTATGACCTGAGGAAAATGCAGGTCCCAAACTGAGACCAGCTGAGGCCTGCTGGTTTAAAGGACACACCCACTGCATCATTGTATGGGAGATAATGTATATAAAATGTAAACATAAACACAGACAAATATCCCATTTTGTTTTCGCTTGTATTGAGGCTCCTTTCTTGGATGTGTTGGGAACGATGGAGGATCCCAGCCTGCCTCTCACCCTGGAGGACAGAGAGGAATGGGGGGATCCAGTAGGAAATCCATCTCACAGACGTGCCATTACCTCCTACTGTCCTGTTCACAACATTACTCCTCAGGTATGGAAGACAGAAAGAAAATAGGACAAACTTAGTCTTTGCTGTAATATGATAATTATTATTCAAGACTTCACATATTTACAGTTAAGGTGTATGTGAATGCATCATTCCTCATTTACAGATCTATTTTAATACAATGTTACTTGTCCCTCTTTCTTTATAACACCAAATCAGACAGTAATTAGTGCTGTGTGACCAGAATATTATCAAGGGAATTTGAAGTAGACTGCTGAGATACTGCAAAAAAAGAAAACATGGATCTATGGAACTACACTACGTTGGCTCCATTTCTTTTCCAGGTTGATTTATTAGATATTTATGTAAGGGTCCTGTACCTTTCTGGTACCCAGTCCACATAGGCTTACAAGACAACTAAACTTGGATGACCACATGACAGCTTATTATATACAGTTCTGCAGATTTAAAAAAAAAAAAAAATGCATTTCATCACATTCAGTTCACATAAAATGTGTCTCATATTGAATAGACTTTCTCTGTCTCAGCTGCCAGGTATCCACTATGAATCTTGCCAAAACAAAAGTCTACACCTTAAAAAGCCAAGCTTAACATTTCAGAATCAGACAAATAAAACAAATCAGATTTCTTCTTTTGAATCTTTACAAACAGATAATTCTTCAAGTCACTATATCTTCTGGAGTGCATTTATATCTATCCATCTCAGCTGCCAGTGGTAAAGAGAAAGATCTCAACTTAGCAAACAGAGACATTTGCACTTGCTTTAGATATACTTTTACAGTACAGAGTTCTGGTCAATAATCACTTTTAATATGAATATAATGTTCAAAATTTTCTTCAAATAAGGTTTAGGAAAAAATAGATCCCATCACGTTTTATTTTTTGAAAGTTTATTTTTTTATCTCGCAAAAAATAGAGGTATTTTGAATTCACCAACAGTCCGTCCTTCTGGGTTCCCATAGTTCTATGAGCTTGAACCCTCCCTCCCCTTCCCCCATGTGAATCCCCGAATCACAACACACAACATTGCAGAGAAAACCAGTGGTAGAGAGCAGCTTATTCCCAAGAACAGTTCTAGGACTTCAGTCGTTTGGAACTGCTTTGGATTCCTGGCATCAGATACAGAACAGGCAAATCCTCACTGTAGAATATGTGAAGGTGCGCAGTGTCACTGTTGAAACCAGTGGCTGCCTTTGCTTTTTTTTTTTTTTTTTTTTAAAGGTCTATCTCAATTAGCTTAAACTGAAAAGAAAAAAGTTAATGTGTTTATTTCAATATATTTGCAGTCTGCACTTGTGTTCTTCTAAATAGGGGATGGAAAATGGAATCAAAAATCAAGTTTTTTTTTATTGAAGTTTTTTTTAGGCTGTACTTCAAATGCATTTCTTGTTTGTGTATTCTTAATATTTTTTTGTTTGATAGTATTTATATCACACATCAGAAGTCTGAACAACCTGAACCATCACCTGAGTTACATATTCCCTACAATGGAACAGAATTTGTAAAAGGCATCTCCATCTCACATTAACTCAAAGGAACAAAAAGTACAAAAAAAGGTGCCTCATGCAAGTGTGAAAACTGTTAAGTAAAAAATTAAACAAGTAAATTTTTTTCTTGTTTTATAGTGTAATACCCCAAATTACGAATATATTTACATTTCTTCATATATGTGTAGTAATTATGAAACTTTTGCCAAACTGTTCTAAATGTAAAATTAAATTGGTACAAGGCTTTATTGTCTATGGGACTGTTACATAGTTTAGACTTTGTGGAGGGAAGTATGTGGAAACATCAGCAAAGCAATAGGTAAATAAGTGCAGAGATGTTCCTGACACTTTGAATAAGTTACTTTTAATGTTGGCTAGAAAAACATCCATGGTGAAATGGGTCAGAGATGGAACTCCCTTCTGCCTCCATATGGAAATCAATGTTTTTGGAAGTTTTAACCTAGAAAAGACGATGATATATAGATGGAATGGTTAGTGTTTTTCTGCAGAAGTGGATGAAACAATTGGAAGCTCTGGGACTTGGTAATTACTTTGTTTGACCAGTATTGTGTTGCTTTTTGAAATTTAATCTTAAGTGATAAAAAAAATACAAATATGCTTACTAATAATTTGTTGATAGAAACATAGCTAGTGCTGAGTAACAGGTCAAACTGTTGTAATTGCATTTTATGGCTTGCAAATAGCACGTGCATTTTGATTTTGGTGGTTAAATAGTTTTTGATAGGAACAGTATTGGAAATCATATGTATAAAATGTAAGACTTTTGATTGTGTGAGTGTATGTGTTTTCGTGCATGTGTGAAATAGAAGTACCCATCCATGTTGCTGACAGCATACAGTAATGATGCCAGAGCGCCCCTGACTGGGATCATTAGATACACTGAGAAGATACAAACAGCCATTCACACACACTTCTCTATGCACCAAATATCAGGTAAGTTCTGCACTGCAAACATCCGTGTGGAAATGTTTGTCTGCATTCCAACACAGATTGTTGTGTTTTCTCCACATTTTAGTACAATAGCCACAAGGTTTTCCTTGTTTTTAGGGTCATCTCTCAGTAGTATTGTTAGTGCATGTGTCTGGAGAGGCAGCAGTAACAGAAGTATAGCAGTGTATCTGGGGAAAGCGCTAACACCAAGTTCATGACCAAAGTAAAGCTCAGGTCACCTTGTACTCTACTCTATGTATGTGCGTAAGAGAGAATATATATATTAATATATGAGTCTGCTAATTACTCTTATTTCCCCCTAGACAGGCTCTTTCTCCCTCTCACTTATAATCTCTCTTCACCACATTGGTGGTACTTCTCTTTACACTACTCCCTCTCTCATATCACAGTCACGCTTCCTGTTCCAGATGCATACATTCTCTCTCTACCGCTCTCATTTTTTTTGTTGTTCGTACATACACATGGCATCTTAAGTGTCTGTGTATGTGTGTATATGTCTCCCTAATCTCTGTCTGTTCTCCAGAGCCTTTGATAAAGTGCTGATGGCATAGACATGTGCAGACGGGAGGGCAGCCCTATTAGCATGGCAAAGAGATAATGTATCAGAGCAAGAGATTAGAAACCACAGACTGGGAGCTGTCAAGGTCAAGACCGCACTTGTGAAACAGCCAGTACCACAGAGACGGGGTCGGGGGGGATAATATAGAGGGGGCTGAGAGGAAGGCTGGCAATATCAGATGGAAGCACGTATGAATAAAAGAGGAGGAAAGATAGACCCAGGAGAGATAGAGAGGATTTGGAGCGAGTGGACAACGTTAGAAGGGAAAAAGAGATAGAAGGCATACATCATGATAAGAGGAATGTCTGAGGGGAAGTTTGAAACACCAGAACACCTCTTCTTTTCCTCTCATTTTGAAACTGGCTTTTTCCTCCTTTTCAGAGCGTGAACGACCACCAAACATTATTCTGAATGTCCAGCCTGGAGCAAGACACCACGGGCCAGAAGACTTTGATCTGATGGTAGAGGAGGTAAAACCGCTTGATTGGATTTGAAAGGATACAGGTCACTGAGATCTGTACCTACTGCAACTGATAAACACATAACATCCTTAGATGTATATGATGAAATTTGTACTTCAGAGCCAACCCTGTGATTTCCTCACATCTGCAACACTAGTTAATGATGTTAACGGATACATACTGAGAGTCCTTGTCTGGTTTTCTCACACAGGCTGCCCTTGAGCTTGCTTTTCTATACACAGAGCTGGACCTGGACCCACCTCGGATTCCACGTAAGAGGAAAAGGTAGCCATGTCGTTAACAGTTAAATGCCAGTCAAACATCTATAGTTCCAACATTACAGCTACAAGAGACTGCAGGACACAATGATCCTGAACAGTAAAAGGAGGCAAGGCAATAGTGTAACTGCAGTCATCGTTTTATTAGATGAAATTATCTTATGAACGGACAAAGAAATTCTTAACAGTGGTAAAGATTTATTTATCTTAATCATTGGTGTTTTTATTTTAGCATTTGTAAAGTATATCCATGACCTCTAAATAGCAGGCCTTCTCAGAGATGTAGCACTGCTCGGAGTGGATGGGGTTAAACCGGGTATTTGTGTGGAACTCCATCAACAAACCCTCCCCTGCTTCAGTCTGGATGTGAGACTTTTGCAGTATCTTTCCATTGTTGATCTGGTTGGTGCTCATTACAACCTTCAACTGATCTGGTAACCCCTGAACAGAGGAGAGATCTGTGATGACGGAGTCTTGACCAAAGTTCAGCACTACCAGGAAAGCTTTGTTAAGCCCGTCCATCTCTCTGAGATAAGAGAAGACACTGGCATCAGCGTGGATGTAGCAGAACCAGCCGCGTTGGAGGGCGAGCTCCAACTGACGCAGGGTGTTTAGGTAACGGTACTGAGCCAGGACAGAACTTTCATTTTTCTTCTGGATCTAGAAGAGAGAGCAAATGTAAACTTGTGTTTGACTTCAAGCAAAGCACGGTTGGAGCAGCTGGAGAGGAGTCTCCTGTACCTCAACATTGACTGTTTTGTAGTCCGGATGTAAAGGCAGCCAGGTGACGTTGGTTTTGCTGTTAAAACCTGCATTCGTGTCTTCACTCCACTGCATCGGTGACCTTTGGGGATCCCGACTGGCACTCTGTATTGGACAAAGTTTATTTGTGTATCTACATGTTGCTTTTTGCCCTTTATGTACATCCTCCTGAGACCCATCAAAGTAAAAGTTTAGGCTTTTTTTACATTAAATAATTGCTTGATTGGAAACAGCATGTGCAAAAGTTTTTTCATATATATTTTTTTATGGAATGTCCATTACACTGGACAGTGTTTTTGGTTTATTTTATTTATTTATTTATTTATTTTATTTTTATTATTTTATTTTAGTAAAGCTGTGACACTGTCATCCCTTACAGAGAGCAAACATGTATTGTTGTGTCTCAAGAGGATATGGAAGAAAAACAGTCGGTAAATATTTAATTATAGGACACCTAATCTGTGTACACTCCATGTAAATGATTTCTCCTGTTTTGTAATTTATTACCAACTAAACCAGGCTGTTGTCTACTTATTCTTCTGTCATGTAATTAACTTTTTTACACTACATTCAAAGCTACATACTGCATTGTATTTTCCAGCAGGGTCTTGTATCTGGCTCTGTGTGACATTGATGTTCTCCATGCCGATCTCTTCACCGTAGTAGGTGGTGGGCGTTCCTGGTAGGGTCATCAGCAGCATGTTGATGACACGAACATAAGTGGAGCCAACACTGGAACCAATGCGAGGCTTGTCATGGTTCCCAACCTTGTAACACAGAAGTTTAAAGAAACATTATGGATGATGAAGGCTGGTCAATACCTTACATTAGCATGATAAATTAATGAATGGTAAATTAATTGCATTGTCCTGAATGTCCATAACAATGACGAAATATTGGTGGATAAGGAGAATGAAAGAATGGAACATCTTTTTTAAGTGAAGCATTAGAGTAGGGGTGTCTATACTCATGTTGGTTCAGGGGCCACATCCAGCCTAATATGACCTAAAGCGGGCCGGACCAGTCTAATAATATAAATAATAGGATAAGAACTTATAAATAATGTCAACTCCAAAGTTTTCTCTGTGTTTTTGAGTGAAAAAGTAAAATTCTGTCATGAAAATGTTTACATTTACAAACTGTATTTGAACATAACATGAACAAATATAAACACCTTGAAAATTCTTTAGGAAAATAAGTTCAATTTTTACAATATTCTGCCTTAGTTTATCATTTATTCACAACTTACAGATCACAGTGGATCT
>JAQQZY010000008.1:19068048-19084599 GCA_030068375.1 Ostorhinchus rueppellii
AATAAATAAATTTTTTATTTTTTTTTAAAAAGTTTTTCTATGTTTTATGCCATACAAAATACACATCTCAAAATGAGAAATCCATGCAGGAGGCTCAAATTGAAACTGATTTTCAGAAAAACCACAATAATTGCAATCCAAATTTTTTTTCCATCAAGTCATGAACCCCAGAACGTATATATGCATTCCCTATTGAAGCGTTTTTTCTTCCTCAAAGTTGATCACTGAATTGACACGAGTGGCAGAGAGAGGAAGTAGTAAATCTACTGTTCAACTACTGGTTAAAAATCCCAAAGTTTTCTTAAGTCTGAGAGATTCGTGAAATCACTGGAGTATCACAGCTTGCAATTTAGATACTAAAAGAAAATCTGTATGACTAACTGGAAAGGTGTGGGAAAGTAACACTGAGAAGTGTAGCAGGTAGCATTTTGTTTTTTTAAAGTCAGCAAATACTTTGGACTTGACAAGACATTGTGACCACTTTGTCATTATTCCACAACTAATCCAGAATAGGTCAGGGAAATTAAATGGCTGTAATCAGGATTCCTTCACATTTCTAGAAGTCAAAGTTAAGACTTTTCCAGACCTTTTTAAGACCACTTAGAACAGAATTTAATGCCCATTTCAAAACCTATTTCAAGGGCATACTGGCAAAAATTCACAACTCCTTGAATTTAGGAAAATCTATTTATTTACTCCAGCACCTTGATTCCCACCATTCCGAGTAATTTGTCACCGGGGGCTGCAAAGATAGCAATAACTGGTTACTAATTTCAGTACAAATTTTCGGGTTGGAATGGGTAGAACTGAGTAGATTAACATTACTTTCTTTGCAGATTGGACATTTCCTAGACACTTTCAAACACAATACAGCCAACAACGTTATGGCAACATGACTTGAGACCTACCATATCAAATTTAATACCTTTTAAAGACTTTAAAGGTATTAAATGGAGATTTGTAAATTCAAGACTTTTAAGACCCAGCAGGAACCCTGTGTAATATGTAGTAACAATAGACTTCACCATGTATAGGGAAAAAAAAAATCTTCAACAGAATACAGGTTTTTCCTACCATTATGAGGCCCAAACACAGCACCCAAGCAATTTTAGGCACTGCTCAAACCAAATTAAGGCCAAATCAATATGGATAACATAACTAAAGGACTTTTTTACCCCACAGCTACAGCATATTTATTATTCACTAAGCAAATGTTTTTGGAACACAAAATTGACTGTTCAAAAGTGCATGTCAATCTTGTGTTTACCGTTATGCATTCGCAGTTCTGCAAAAGTAGAAAATGTCAGACCTGATAAAAGTGCCTTGTACTATGACACATTATTGACTGGTCTTTATCTTTCTGGTTTATATTCTATTTTAATTTGTTTTGAGCCTCTATATATATATATATATATATATATATCTGTGTTTACATTATGTGTAATCAAAGTGGGTAAATTAGACCTATTTTCCCAGAACTGATCAATATATAAACATATCATAGCAGTACATTTCTCAGCTATCTATTACCAAACACCATTAATAGGGAATGCCAGCATAAGCAGGGCATGTTTACACTAGATAACTCAAACTGGACTACCTCCAACTATTTTTTTTCCTAGAGAGACATACATAGTTGTTCTATCCCTTCCTCCTGGCAACTGACACATTTTAATGGGTTATTCTGAGCTTGCCGGTTAACTATCTAAGCTTACATCTGCTTGTGAAAGGATTCAAGCAACGAACAGGACCAAAAGTGTACAGATAAAAACTTTTGCACAGGCCTACAGACTTGCTGTAGTCATGGGCTAAAACTGCATTGCCAGTGCAGGATTTCACTATCAAGGTGCCAACACAAACATGCCAATGGTGATGCTGCCATTTCTGGAACACACTGTCACATGAATATGCCAACACATACACAACAAAACATACACAGCCACACACAAATTGACAACCCAATAAAACTACCCACTACCACTCTATGAAACATGATCCATTGCAATATGGGTGTTTGATACTGTAGGTATTTTTATGTTGGTGTAAAACATAAACAATAACTGGGATTACATTACACAAGACTAAACTAGTAAAAAAAATTAAATGTCTAGTTACCGTAACATTAATAATTTAGAGGTATATTCTTGGCCTTCCAAGAGGTTGTTACATTAAACTGGTCTACATCATCTCCGCATGTGGGGTGCACCTGTTACAAACATTCACGTGGCACGAAAAATGTCTTTACCTCTCAGTCACATTCATCACAGACAGAGGCCATCTCAGTGCAAACTATTATTGGGAAATGATTTAGGACCATGTCGAAGGGAAAACAAAAAGGTCCTCAGTCACCACGTCAAGGGTCCACTCATTTTGTATCACTAGCCCATAGCAACACCATCAAGAAAAGAATGGGTTTGAACATACCAATATCGTCTAATGACTAATCAACTACCTACAGTCTACTACTATATGGGCTAAGATTTGCTTTCATGTTAGCTGCATTAAGATACAAGGCAACTAGGGTTAGGTTCAATATCAGATAACAAAACTGGACTGGTATGTTAATAACTAACAAACAAGCGACAGACTAAAAAAAAGCACCAGCATCATAAGATAGTAAAGCTGTGAATAGATTAACAAATATACGTATATCTAAAACGTTACACACATAAACTTCGTAAAGGCTATCTCGGTCTGCTATCTCCAACTGAAAATATGGCCAATTTACCATTTCTGTCGGTGGCTATCTAGTTAGCCTAGTTCACAATTGTCAGAGATGTCTGCACGTTAGCGACTGATTAGCAAACTCTACTTTTAAGATAGTGTCGCTTTGTGCACGTACCAGATGTTACTTACTTTGCTCGAAAGGTACTAGCTCTATCAGTCCTCCTTCTTATGGCTTCAGCGGCGGGTGTGATTAAGTGCCAGGACTTGTTGTGATAGGCTTAGCTATCGTTAATGTTAGCCACATTCGCTTCTCGGCCCCAACTCGTTAGCTAGCATTGATTAAGCTAGCCAGCGTTTCACACGATCAGTTCTCCTTTCAGCATGTCTCTGCATCGAAACAAGGCTTTTACATACATGTTTGGCATTATAACCCTATCAGCATCAAATATATACCGGTGACACAGGATACTGGTCGAAAAGGAAAAGTGCGGTTTAAAAAAGGGATATCTATGATTCTACCACCTAGCTAATTTTGGCTAAAGCTAAATGTATGAGCCAGATGACGTTCTTTTTCAACATCTAGGTGGGAGGTGGGTCAAGTATCTCGCTCTCATCTTTGATTGGACAGAAGCTGTTCCAAATATGAGATATGATTGCTCAATTAAACAGTCAGTCAGACCTGTCCCTGACATACTGTAAACAAAAAAATATCACTTGGAATGTTTGATTGTATGTGTTTTTAAGTGTTTTTGGGTAATGGACTACTTTTTGTTCTATGATCTGTTTACAATCATCGTTGAAACATTTTGGACCTGACAACTTTGGCCAGGCATTGTTGTCTCCATTGTACCTCTATTACCTCTGTGCCTTTTATTTTTTATTTTTATTTTTTGAACCCATGCTGTATGTTATTATTAATCGAAGTAATCATTTCCCAAGCATTTTCCTTCTGTAATCTAGTTTGCAAGCAGTTACTCAAAGATGTAACCTACAATCAAGGCAATATGTTTTTGACTTGTTTTAGACTTTGTAATCTGTTATCATTTTTTAAAAATTACGTAATAAGCCAAACATTTTCCAAGTAAATAGCTTTATGAGTATTTTGTTTATTACATCATATAGAACCTTTCCTACCTCTTCTTTAAAGGTAAAATAAACACATAGTTAAAAGTTGAAATTTGTTATTGGACACATTACTGTATGCCTGTTAGATTACCACTGCTGAAAACATGTGAAAAGTCTGTAAACTTAATTATGTGCCATTTAAATTGGAAAAAAAAGAAAGAAGACAAAACCATTACTTGTTTGTTATTTGAGTGATGCTGGATGGGGTACCGGTGTGAGTTTACAGAAAACTAAAACAAGAGGTCTTCGCATACCATCATGGACTTTCTGCATGCTGACAATTTCAAGGTCTTTAAATTTAATTTGTTTTTCTTTTCTATATGAATTTATTGCATTTTAGAGCTTATTTTTTTCTTTATTTGTTTTAACAGCAAGACTAAAATTTGAGTGCCTCTTATTTATGTTATATGTTATGGAGAAATCGGCAGATAGCTGTGGCCTTCACTGTTTTCTCTCATCTTGTATGAAATCACCCCATGTCTGATCTCCTGTGCTGAGTGCAGCAATCACGCCTTGCCTTGCCCTCCACTCTTCAAACACAAGAGCACTTGAAAGGCTGATTTCCTGCTCCTCAGAGGGAGCAGGTTTCTTTTGTCAACTGAGGAGCCAGGTCAAAACAATAATTGTTGGCAAATCATGCCTGAGAATATACAATGTTCATTTGATTTACATGTCATTTTCATAAGTTTGCTCTCCAAGCCTCCTTAACAGTACACAATGCTATGTTAGGACCTTTCAATTGTTTATGAGAGCAAATCAATTTCATTTCCTGGGTATAATATAAAGGCTGTGTATGCTTGTGTGTTCGAAAGGAAGACAAAGACTACAGCTACACACTTACACATACATATTAATGCATGTTATGTGAGGGGGCAAGCTGCTCTCTCTGCTTAATGGGATTAGACTCATTAACCAACTGTTTACTAAATGGGAGAGGACCTCTCTTTCCCGCTTTGTCTCTAACTCATTCTCTTTGTCTCTCATTCTCACTCTCTACCATTTCTCTTTCTCCTTTCACTCTCTCCTTTTCTCTGATCCCTAATCAGTGAGACAGCCTAGAAGTGCCTTGGGGCTGCATACAAATGAACACAGCTGCCCAGTGCGGATTACTACCACACACAAGCCTGGGTGAGATGGAAAAATTCACACACATACACACACATGCACAGGCACAAAAAACACTGCATATAAACACAGTAGACTCTGCGTGGACATATGTCATTTACATGCATGCCCAACACTTGCTGACACATGTATTTTTCAAGCATATGTCATCCTATGAATATATCTTTCACATGCATGCACACACATACTCTGATCACATGCCCGTAATATCCCATAACAGACATATGCTGGATGCAACCTCTACTTTTAGTGTGTCAGAGGAACATGTGTGTACACGGCCCGTGTATTAGTGTCAGGGGGGCATGTGCTGATGCCATATGTTGCCAGTCCTCAGCAAGTGACATTGTGAGACCAGTTCATTGTAATGGTATATGGTACTGAACTTAAGGAGCCATCATATTAACATCATCACAGCTTAAATATATATTATGATATTCACATGAACTCTAACACTTATATAAAGCAGAACTTGTCTCTTCCTTTATACCGTCTGTATAAAGGAACTGTTATATTGAATGAAGACTACAACATTATTTGCTTTTTTGCCCAGCTTTCTGCTAAAGTCTGCCCCAATTTCATGTAAATCTGATCTTACCCTCACAGTCAGGTCTGTCCATTTCTTTATCTGTCTGTCCAGACCTGTAACTCACAATCTGAGGCACATTTTAACTTGGTGCCATACCTGGATCTGAATCCATATTGTAGAATTTCTAAGGGATTTCTCAACATTGACAGATAGGACACTTTTTGACTTTTTTTTTTTTTTTTTTTTTTTGACATTTTCTCAGTTGACAGGTATTACTCAGAAGAAAAACAAACAAACTTGTACTTGTGCTACATGGCAATATCCACAAAAATAATATATTTCTAGATAGTGATTAATTTGAACTGACAGTATATTTTCATTTCATCTGCCATGTTTCATAGATATTCCCTGTCCTCATTTTGACTCACTGTTCATTCCTTTTTCATATAGGTCCTGTTCATAAGTACTCTCAATACCAGCACCAAAATCACATCCATTCCACTCTACATAACTTTGATTCGACAATCCAAGTCCTAAGAGTATGTTTTGGAGGTGAAGTTGTGTTTTGGTGTATTCACCACATACAGTAATCATTCAGTGTGGTGTATGCAGTCAAGGTGGTGACAGTCTGACAATCAGGTTAATATGGCAGTTTTATATAAGAATAAAAGTATGAAGAGAAAGATTGTAATGATAACATTTTTCCACTATATCAGAAGCTGACTTTAAAGTTACCACATTTTACTTTTCATTATTATCTTATTGTAGAATGTAAAAGATAGAGATCTTGTTGTACAGGTTATGGTCATGGCAAGGTCTCATAACTCTGTTTTCCGGGAAGCTTCATAGCGATGAAAAGACTTACAACCTCTTCCAGATTTGATCCTTGAGTAAGACACATGTTTCTTATCTTTAGCTTTGTATTCATTATGTAAGGCAAATAAGACTGGCTTAATGATTTCTCTTCTTACAAGCAGCAAATAATTGATAAATAAATTGTGAATCAGTCACATAAGAGATGTTTAAACAAAAATACTGTAAAAAATACACAAACAATTATATACAAAGACTGAATAGACATATTTAAAATAAATAACCAAAAACAGTTCATCGCAGATGAACTGGCGACTTGTCCAGGGTGTACCCCGCCTTCGCCCTAAGCAGCTGGGATAGGCTCCATGCGACCCCCGTGACCCTAATGAGGATTAAGCGGGTATAGAAGATGAATAACCAAAAACAAAGAGATCATATTCTATTCCTTAATATGTCTACCTCCAAGTAAAGTAGCTCAAGTCTAATGCATTATCTGTGAGGAAAAAATCCCATGCAGTGCAGGAAGATTTAACTGTAATTACAGTAGTATTCAATTTCCCAGTTATGGAAAGGTAGGCCTTACTGTTACTGAGTTGGTAAATTAGAGCTCTTGCTGAGCAGACTCACAGTGTTGGTTCAGATATTCATGGCTGTGGAGCATCATCAGTAGTATCACATCTCCATCTAGTGGCTGATAGTGGTAAAGGAGAGAATAGGAAAGGGAGTTAAGACAGAAAAATCATGAGAAGTTGGTATAGAATGACCTCCTAAATCAGAGTCCTGAAGTACTGAGGAGACAGTTATTAAATAGACACCGAAAAGAAACATCATCTGACTGCAACTCAAGCAATGTTCAGCACTGGGTGACAAAAACAACCTGAAAGGCTACTGAAATGGCAATAAACTGATTGATTTGCTGAGAGAGCTGTATGCCAAGGTGACCCAGAGAACTCTAGGTATACATGCATTTTAGTTTTTTTCCCCTGTGATATTTTTTGACTGATATTGGATGAGCAGTTCAGCTGGAAGAAATCGTTTAAAAAAGCAAGGACAATCTTCCTCCTGAGCAGGCAGAGAAAAGAAAAGGCCACCACCTTATAGCTTCTGCTTCTACTTCATCATCATCATCATCTTCATCATCTGTCCTACTGGTTACTCTTCTGAATCTCCCTCCCCTTTAGTATGGTACCACATCAATCTCTCCCTTGGGACCAGACCCAGGTAGGCTCTTGGGTCTTGAAAAGGGTAGTCAAGAAAAGAAGAGCTGGAAGCAGATGAGCATGAGTAATGAGATAATTGTGTAAGACAGAAGGAAGAGAGTTCACAAGGGTACTGTTTTTATATATTTCATACTGCTGAGAGGGCAGTGTGCAACATAACAATTCTAGTCATTTAACCTTAAAGTTTTAAACCCTTGTTGGTAAAATGCAAACTATGAAGTATCATACTATTAGGTTACAGTCTTGCATCATGAATTAGCCTACATAAATATTTAAAAAGTTGTAAAAGTGAAGAAATTGAAGCTGGGTTAATACTGGCTCACTGATGGGCTCAGTAACAAACCAAAGACCGGTAGTTAAAGATTCACATTAAACCAGTCTGACCCACATTTTGTGTGTGTGTGTGCGCACTATGATCCTCTCTTTCCCTGCCACAAAATGAGTCCAAGTCCATTATTGATGATGTAATGTAAAATATGCACTAGGACAAAACAAGTGACACAGTAAAGGGTATCTAATGATAATGCAATCTAGATAAGTGTGTGGCATGTGTGGGTGGCACTTCAATTGAAAGACGCTGTTGAATTTACAATAAGATCATGGAAAGGAGGAAACTGAAAAAGTGTTGATAGAATTAGTTAATCTACCAGTTCTATGTTTCCATAATTGAGTGATACCAGTTTAACTTTTTGAAATATCAGTTTGCCTTTAAGTGAATGTGCGAGTGTGTGTCTGTGTGCGTTGTGGTGTCGGCTCAGTGCAGTGTGATCTAACAGCAGCTGACAGGCAGGTTTGAGGCCTCTCTCTGGGGTCCTCTGTGTGTGTTTGTGTATGTAAGAGTGTATGTGTGTATGTGTGTGTGTCCTGCTCAAGTGATGTGTGCTAATTGGAAGCTCAGCGGGACAGGGAGCAGGTCTTCCGAAGTGCTCATATGCGCATGTAGAACCATACTCACACAATCTCTCTCTTGCTGTATCTCTCTCACACTCACATACACACAAACACACACATAGAGCTCAACGGAAGTGTGGTCCTTTAGCCTTTTTACATTTAACATGAGTCCAGTCTGCAGCCTCTTCACTTATTCATCCCTCTTCTCCTCCTCCTAACCCACCTCTCGCCTGCACTAACCTGAAACGACAGCTGCTCTGTGGCCGATGGAGACCTGCCGGCCTCCTCTGTCTCACTGGTCATTGGAAAAAAAAATGCTCAGACATAAACACACACACATATATATGTGCATGAGAAGAGAAGAGAACAGAAGAAAAGAGAACAGAAGAGAAGAGAACAGATCAGAATAGAGGGGAAGAGAAGAGAAATAAATCGTGCATCAAATTTTCACTTAAATTCCGTGCTATTGGAGCTGAGTATCTTTCATTTTAGTCAGCATCAGGACCACATCATCTGAATCTCAACCCTATAGCATTCTTCCTTGTCTTCTATACAGACAGCTTGACCAGTCCTGAAATAAAATTAATTATTACATTAATGTGTGTGTACAAGGTTTTTTATCGTGGGTTTTTTTTTTTTTTTTTTTTTTTGCAGCATTGCATGGAATTACAATGCCCTTCTTCACTGTTAAACAATATCTGAAGTGGAATGAAAAGTGTAATTAACCCAACACAATTAAGAAGTAGAGAGTATATTGTTAAAAACCCAACTGCAAGACAGAGATGAAGAATGTGATCAATGCTGTACAAGGGAAGCAGGTGATGTATTGCATGTGGAATCAATGGTGTACTCTATAAAAGGATGAGGACCAAAGTGATGAGACCTTCACCTTCTCCAAAGAAATCCCTCAACACACACTTACATGTAAAAATGAACACATAATGTACATAATAACTGCACATGGAGTACACACTGAAAAACTCCCATGTACATAACACCAGGCTGCAGAAAACCTGAAAGTGAATATGGAAGCTTGATGATATGTCATTAGCTCAGATTCACCTGCCCTATAATCCTATAGTTCAACACAAGCTGAATACAAATTTTGTGTAAGCCTATGATTTCTCAAGATTCCACAGAGTGTGTGTGTGTGTGTGTGTGTGTGTGTGTGTGTTTGTGCGCGCGCGCGTGTTTGTTTGAGGGTTGGATGTCAGTTACTTTACAGCATGTCTGACAGCCAGCATATGATCCTGAG
Organism: Ostorhinchus rueppellii; assembly: GCA_030068375.1. Lineage (NCBI taxonomy): Eukaryota > Metazoa > Chordata > Actinopteri > Kurtiformes > Apogonidae > Ostorhinchus > Ostorhinchus rueppellii. Next base: position 19,077,671 of record JAQQZY010000008.1, read on the forward strand.
ACAGCGTGACAGCTGCTTTCACACCCCTTTCACTACACACATGCATTCATACACACATACACAATATATGGGCACAATGAATGACAGCCTTTCCACCCTGTCACAGACCTGCTACATCCACCTACAGCCAACACGCCCAAGGATAGAGAGGTGACAGGGTCGTGGAAAAGAAAGAAGTTGGGATTAAGAGATGGGCTAGAGGCTAGACAGGAGACAGATACAGGGATGGACAAGACACCAAAGGGCTGATGAATAGATTGATGAATGTCAAAGGTCAGGAAGAGGATGTGAAGGAAGTTTGGAGATGGAGGGAGAGGAGAGAAAGTGTATAGATACTGTTTGAATGAAAAGCAAAGGGAGAGGAGGGAAGGAAGGATGGTAAATTAAATGAAAGTCCTGAATGAAGTGGTCAAGTGGGGTCTTCCAGAGTGATAATGTCCCCATCTGTAGGGCACATGGGGTTACTAAATGGTTTGATGATGTTTGATAAAATGTGAATAATGTGAATCATTTCCTAACGCCTTTATCATCACCTGATTTCAATCCAGTTGAACAATCATGTTCAATTTCTTACAGGCAAGTTAGAAGGTGTCTCCACTACCATCACCAAATGTCAAATGAGAGAACATTTATTGGAAGACCACAGTTCATCCATTCAGTGGAGCTGACAAACTGAAAAATCAAGGCACACTGAAGCAACTGTGGAGCACCTTAAAGAAGACACTTCATGTTGCGTTGTTTTATTACCTCTGCCAAGGAGGTTATATATTTGCCAGGGTTTGTGGGTTTGGTTGTTAGCAACATAACTCAAAAAGTTACTGAAGGCTTTTGATAAAATTTTCAGGATATGTCCAATCTGGGTCAAGAAAGAGATGATTAAATTTTGGAGGCAATCCGGATCACCATCTGGATCCAGGAATTTTTTTAAAGGATTCTTTATCATTGCGAGATAGAGCATGGTGGCAATGATTTGCATATGAGGTCATTTAGTACCATCTAGTGTAGGAAAGTTAAAAAAAAAAAAAGTACAAACACTGCCTTGGCCGAGGTCTGCGAGTGCTTTTGTAGTTTTATCTATGGAAAAACCTGCATAATACAATCAGGTGTTAATGCCATGACAACACTGCAGTTTGTCTAAATCACTGTCCTCAATGAGCATCATATGCAGTATTTACAATAAGCAGCCACAGTGGTATGTCTCCTCAACTTTAACCAGTTCTTAAGAAGTGTCTTACTAATCACTCCAGGACCAAACACCCCAAAAATAAAAGTAATATGATTGAGAAAGTGCATAAAATTTGGGGTCAGAGGGTGGTGGGACAAAGTATCCTTTGTTGAGGCGCCTGCACTGGAGTCCAGAGTCTGACAGTGTTCTCCCTAATGTAAGATGACATACTGTACCTGACAGTCCACACCACAAAAATCAAAAGAAGGCCCAGGATGCCATACAAATGCCAACATATGTAAAACAAAGGGGTTAAGGAGACAAATGCATTGAAGAAAGCGTGTTTGTGTTGGCATGTGTAGAGGTGAGACAGATATCAGATGTATGACTTCTTTTCCTCATTAGTTGGCTGTGTATCATTATCCCGACCCTTGCATCTTTGCCTGCGTGCCAATTGCATGTCACGGTTGAGAGAGCCTGTGCCTTTCTCCTGATGATGACAGGCGTGTTGTTGACATCAATGGTGGGTTATTCATCTACATGCTTGTTTGTTTGCTTCTCGCTGTCCTCTTCCATACATTCAATCCTCAAGAGGTGGTACAGTGACAATTTGTACAATATAAAACTTGATTGAATTTGATATAGAAGTGTTGCCTGACGGTTTTGCAAAAGTGAAGTCAACAACAGGCTCACACAAAGAGAAAATCAGCACTATGAAGTGGAAAAAATAGGAATCTAAGGTCTTTGTGCCATGTAGTTGTAATGAAAAGGTTGTAGGACCTTGAAAAAAAAATGGAGATTTCATCTGTCAGTCTTTTATGCTATGTTTGGTGAATGTGAACATTTCCTAATGAGTAAAATGTTGCCACATGCACTTCACCTGCCAGCTGAAACACTATCATCTGTGCCCGCAAACTGACAGTTTAGAATTAGGTGTTTCTGTGCTGTTTGTGATCATTTTCCATATGAAAATATCTAAACTTAGGTAAAAAAAAAAAAAAAAAAAAAAAAAAGAACACACACACACGCACCCACCCAGATTCATAGACACTCACATACACAGGGAACCCGTGCTGTGCTTGAGGGCAGGCTCACCGTAGGCCTTTTCCCAAAGCAGAGGTGATGTGTCCTGGTCCACTAATGTCAACATCGCAGCCAGAGTCTGAGCGCTGTCAAACATACTAACACACAACCTTTTCAAGTCAACACTAACACAGTAAGAGTGTGTGATTATGTGCATACCCAAAATGCCAAGTGCTCCGCTATTGTTTCCTTACCCTCCCTCAGGTAAATTCACATTTGGGGTGTTCAAATACTATTACTGTGTGTCTGGGTCAATGTGTTTTCCAGTGACTCTATTTTTATGATGACTTTTACCAAGATCAAAACCACAACATATTGTTTCATACTATTTAGGCAAAGCAAGACAACTCTAAACCATTGAAGTGACTGTGAGAGGAGAGACTGATAATATATAAAACAATACGTATAAAGGTGTGGAGCATTAATCCTCTGCTTGGTTTGACAACATTTTTGAGCTGTAAGCACTACTTTTACACTAAAAATCTAACCCAGCTGCCAACTGTGGATAGATTTCATATAAGACATACAGAACATACATGCATCTATTTCCTTATATCTTAGGTGATTATACACTGCCTGTCAACCTTACAATTTTATCTCTGTTTTGCTCGTTATAGAATAATGAGCTAAGCCCAAAGAATTTGATCAACATATAATGCTGCCCATGCCATGCATGTGTCATGCACGATCTGTCAAGGTAGAATAGGGCAGACGTGCATGCATAGAGCATGAGTTTGTACTGGCATCAAATTAACACGATAGCATGCAGTGAAGGCATGTAGGTGTTGGAGCGTGAAGGGTTTTCCCTGCTAATACGGATATAATGATGTGGCTATAACCACTGTACAATAACATCATCTTGCCTGTGTGTCGGCTGCCAAGTTACAGAAACACTTGCGTTGTTGATCTGCTCTGCAATTCCACATGACTCATCTCATAGAAGAGAGAGTTAAACATAGATATAAGAGAAAAAGAAATAGACAGAGGCTGATAAACAGGAGGTGACGGTTAGTGTGTTGTTGTGACTGTGTTGAGAGGGAAGTGAAGCTGACAGTGAGATGTACTGGCCTATATCTGTGTAGCTTTATGTGTGGGGACACATAGAAAGATGGGCCTGTGTCTACCGAATAATTCATCCACTGTGAGGGAGGATGTGAAATATCATTGGGTGTATTTGAGTGCATGTGCAACAGATTCAGTGCATGTCATGTGTTTGACAATTACATATGCTCCATAGGTCTATATCTGTGAACAGTTTATGCAGAAGTTTGGGGTTACTGCTGAAGTGTAATACAAGTTATCTTGTTGAAATGTGGAAAGTAATGTAAGAATTGAATGACTTCAAGCAACCCATCAATTTGATGAGTTGCTTTACATTACTTTCTCTAAAATGTTACAACCTGGGCAATAAAGCTAAAAATAAATTGTTTTAAATCCAAGCGGTTTAAACCTCATAGCAGAACTCAACACTGACTATTGCCAAACTTTTCTACAGTTATAATATTTTTGCTATATTTCAGTATGACTTTGTGTTTTTCACCCTATAGTGGCTTTCCATGATCATTTTGGCTTTCTTCTTTCTTAGTTTGCTTCCTAAAGTACTAAAGTTTGCTGAAAGGGGTGGCCTCAGTGGTCAGAGGATAGTATTATCTGCAGATTCTATAAGTACTTAAAAGTTTAGATTTGTTTGGTTGATTACTGGCAATTTTAGTCTTTTGGTGCCACTTTTAATTCTGTTTTTGTGTTATGTGTGGAAGAGATGGAACATACTGCATTAGACTTGTCCAGATTTAAAATAAATAAATAAATATAACAATGAGCTGCTTAAAGGTATAGGAGTGCGATAAGTTTTTTTAACCTACATGCATGCCTGATAAATCTTGTATTAAAATTGAGGGAAGCTAAACTGTATGGTGAATCCTTTTTTTTCTTTGTTTTGCAGTTTTTGGTGCCAGTTACAACATTTTGCGAATCTTGGAGGGCTATAGCCTGGTCTGTAAAATGGGAGGGTTGTTTACTTTTACCTGCCGATGTGGGCTGGTCTTAAAAACAGCATAAAGGAGTACCCTTCTGGCTTATCTTAGTAGAGTAGAAGCATGGGGTAGCATTGTAGTGGTCACTGAGATGTGTATTTGTTTGGATTTTTCATCTGTGTGTATTTTGTTTGTTTGGTGATTGATGACTCCTGCTGGGGAGAAAGATACACGTTTGGCTGATCATGTGACACTTCAATCAGTCAGGTGATCTTATACAGCAGGGACAAAATTTAGTTCTGTTTCAAGAATTCTGGGAAAACAGACGTTTTAAGAAGAGTTACTCCTTACTTTTGGTTGGAGGGTGCACATGGTATGGAACACTTATAATTATTATTTATATGCTTTTGTATGTGAAATATTGTGTTACTTATGCTATATGCCAATATTTTGATTATGGTTTATACTATTTCAGTTTTTCATAGTGTTTTGATGTTTGCAATGAAAGAAAATAAAGCAAACATTCATCATCCATTCATTCATTCAGTTGGGGCATGGTTCTCTTCTCCAGCCGGAAGAAAAAAAGTTTAGGCGCAGCTACAAGCATTATATGGAAATACTTCACTAAAATTCATTAAAGTTGTATTTGTGTGCGGTACTCTAATAAAAGTACAGTAAACCACTGTGTGTTTGCTGTATGGGTCAAGATGAGACACTGTCTTGCTTTTTTTTTTCCAAGGTGACATACTCGATAACATTTTCACTTTCAGACTGTAAAGTATTAATCTTCAACCAACATCCCAAAAGACACACACATCAATGCACACATTGACATGAACATGCACACACACAACATATCACAGCACAGTTGTCTCTGGCATTTCAGTGATTTAGAGCGTCATCTCTGGTTGCCACCATTGTGAAGCTGTGATCTTCACATATATGACACCTCAGCTCAACAAGGTCCATACAAACACACACACAGTGAAGGGGTGCTTCTGTGCTGTCTCTCCTGCCATCACATTCTCACTTCCTGATTTAGACAGACAGAGACCAATCCTTTGGGACACAGACACACTTCTCTCTTTCGCTCCTTTGCCCCATCCTCCCTCTCTCCCCTTTTCTTGATCTGCTGCTCCCTCTCGTGGGGACGAAGGGAGGCGGGGCCGGAGGTTAGACAGACGGCGGCGGGTGATATACCGATACACAGTCAGTCTCAGGTTTGCTCCTGCGGGAATGGTGTGATGGAGACGGAGAGAGAGGAGGGGAAGTCGAAGTAAAGATGGAAGTATCAGAGAGAATGTTTCCTCCAGTCAAGAGGAGAAAGAGTGGAGTTAAGCTTCAGATAAACAACACAAAGAAAACTGGTTCTAAAAAGGGCTGCATCTTTTTTCCCCTTAAATTAACTAATCATTGTCAAATTGAACTTAAAAGTATACTTATGAAAATTTGTCATATTTACTAAAATAATTGGAAAAATTTCATTTCTCTCTCCAGATTATAAACAAATCAATTTCATGAACATTTACCACATTTTTTTTTTTTTTTGCTATTTGTTTTCCACCTAAAGATGGCCATATTTCAAGTATTTTTTCAGCTTCAACTCATTTTGGAAATACACCATCCTCCCTGTTTTAGCCCAAATGGTAATACAATTATAATTACAACAAAATCTAGACTTACAAGTGCAAGGATAAAGCTGAAAAATACAATCTAATGAAGAATGATGGCATCCTATAATATCTTTAATGATACGTCAATGTATAATTTCATGTATTTGGCACCGTAGTGGATTACATTTACTGAATGATGGATCTCCAGAAAAGAAGAAAGGAACAGGCAAGAAATCACAACAGAAAAAGGACAGAGTGAAAAACCACTGGAGTAACCTGGAATCTGAAAGTGTACAATGATAGTACATGGAACTGATGGTGCAGAAAAAATGGAAGTACATGAAATTACTGGTATAAGATACTGGATTATACTGGACCCTCCATTTCTTATCGGTGAGTTGGAAGAGAAAGAGAATCTTGATGTGTAGGTAAAGTGCTGTGAAGTTTCTTTTTTATTCTTACTTGTTTCTACTGTCATTGCTGTCAACAGCCGCTTTAGGTCACTGAAAGGCTACCGCTCCATCTACCTGTGTTTTAGCACATTACATGCTGCACTGCACCCAAAGCACACACACATACACACTCAGAGAGAACCCACAAGTCAGAGCGGATCGAGGAGGAAAGAAGGGATTTGTTTATATGGATTGAGTGACCTGGCAAAGGTTGTCTATTACAGAAAGGACAGGAAGAGGTGTGAGAGGGGAAGGAGGAAGTGGAGGTACAGTGATGCTTCCTTGTGAAATACTGAAAATAATAGGTAAATAATATATCCTACAGATGAATTATTGAGAGAATACATTGATGCATTCATGTTGTGGGAGCTGAGCTATATTTTTTGGTTCATTCATAAAAAAAAAAAGGGCATATAGTAGATGAAGGATAAGAGGACCAGAAGGAAAAGATGATGAAGACTGGTTTTCTCATCACGATCTTGCTGTTTCTTACACCCAGCAAAATTGATCTCATCTCATCTCTACTTCAAAAGTAATTACATGTAACATTTGCTATGTTAAACTGCAAAATAAAGTTATAGCTACTGAGCAAATTCTAAGGTATTGGTGTTGGTGAATAAGAGTGAATATAGAGAGTGTGTGC
>JAQQZY010000008.1:19103906-19118529 GCA_030068375.1 Ostorhinchus rueppellii
TTCTATACACCCAATGTAAGACACACACACACACACACACACACACACACACACACACACACACACACACACAGTCCATAGCTCGACTGCATCACGGCACCCGTCATCATAAAAATCGCTGGTTCGCCTGCGGGCTAATTGGCCCTGCATTAACACATACTCACACATTTCTGCGTTTGCCCACTTACTCCTCTGTGCTCATCAGGCCTTTTAAGAGATTAGTCTGTGTGAATATATAAAGAGCAAGGAAGAGAGGCGCCTCAACGGGTAGAGGAACCGGATAGAGGAGTGTGTTTAATAATGGATGCCTCCTCCCGTTTTCTGTCTTATCGTTACATACACATGCCCTTCTATTTTAACTCATTTTCTTGCACTTTTTTTCTATATATGCATACGTCCTCAGTCGATGTCTGTCTCCTTACATGAACGCAAACGGAATACTGCAGCTCATCTTTTATGCATTATGAACGCAATTGTTCAGTGTTTCACAGTGGGTTATGGAAACTGTCTTTTCAATTAAAGGATTTAATACTTGAACATTTTACATTGCTATTACATCCCTATAGGTAATGAAGGACTTTTAGTTTACCCTTGTTTCTAGTCGTTGTAATTTTGCACGACTTACTTTTTGAACAGCGATTGTTTTTAAGCAGCAGTCTGTTTTTTCCATTTTAATTCTTTCTTTAATTTTGGTTCAGGTTCTATATTCTTTTCCTTCCATTTTGCTGTAATGCTGGAAAAAAAACAGATTTAAACAGTTACTTATTACTGGTTACAGATCCATGTTCTTGTTCTTCAACGCTTCTTTGAAATGCTGTACTAACTAGAAACACACTGCCAGAAATGGTGAATTACAACCCTTTTATTTTAATTAATACATAGTGGGGATGAACTAGTATGTTGTACTTTTTCATATTTGTTACATCATTATGAGGATTATGATTACTGTTGTTGTATGTACAAAGTGGACCAATAACAGTGGGCTTCAATTTGTCAAAGAAATGATCTGCCTCAGACAGTAAATGAGCGAAATCTTACATCCATAAGATAAATTAGAGGAAAAAAAGTGATAAGTGCTGCTTCACTGATGATTTCAATGTTTATGATGAAGTGTTGTTACATATATGTAATACACAATATGTATTGATTTATGTGCATTTATATAATAGTATGATGACTCAAATTTTGGTAAAGTTCCACTATTTTTATCCTGAAGGAATTTTACTTGTAGGCCAGTGCAACATTTACACCAATATGTGTAGGTGAAGGTTTAAGGTGAAGCCTCTTGCTCTCAAATGCCACGGTGACTCCAACACAAACCTTTATTGAAAAGCCTTGAAGCTGACAGTCAAATCAGCTCAAAGACATTTCACTGTTAAATCGAATGATACTTCAGCAATATTTATTGCCACTTTCCGCATTGGACCGGAGGGAATCATAAGTAGATAAATAAATGTTTTCTTAATTAAGTGTTGATAAAATATTAGTTGTGACATGTAACTAATCTGCATTTACTGGAAATCAGAAAAGTACCAATAATAATGGAAAGAAATCACTCATAACAGTTCATAATTGTTATACTTTGTTTAAATCCTATGTCAGTTAAACCTTTCATGTCAAAACAAGCTCCCATTGTTGTCTTACTCTGTGTTTCTTATTGCCTTTCTTTCTGTCTCTGTCTCTAATTTCAGTGTCGGATCCCTCCCTCCCCTCACTGGACTTTGGTGCTTTCCGCACCCGCCTCATCCTCGGCTTCAAAAAGTGAGTGAATTATCACGTTTGTTGTTTGTATCGTTCCGTGGCGGCAACATTTGATATTCCATATTTCTCCATATTTCATTTCGTAGCTCCTGACTGGCAGTTTAGGGAGGCCTTTAGCTCTATAGAGGTCACAGCAGCATATGTTATGAATATGACATGTGCAGCATATCACACCATCGACAGCGTGTGTGTGTGTGTGTGTGTGTGTGTGTGTGTGGGGCAGCTGCGGGGAAAAACACCATCACACACACATACATGGGTGCCTCATGCATATGGAGGCCGTCATCCCTCAGCTCTTGCCCCAAAGCACCGTGGGAGATATGTAAATTAGCAGATGCCCACCACTGCCCCTCATACTCAAATCCCCCCCCCCCCAACATACACACACATTAACCTTAGGACCAGGCTCTGACCGCTGGGCTTTTGTTGAAGGGGTGTTTATGAATATTTAGAGTTTAACACTACACAACCACACAAAAACCACTCAGGCCCCTGAGCAAGACTGGAGGTGAGTGAAAGAGGAAAGTGCTGACTTGTCTGCAGGGACTGAAGATATTTGTTTTACAAAAACGCCCCAAATTCTCTGAGCTGAGCTGAGCTTCTGCTGAACTTTCCTTCAACCAAACACAACTTTGTTTTTCACTTGTGTAAATTCTCTTGCTGGATGTCTGTAATCAAGTCAAAACTGCTGCTTCTAACTTATTTTTTTGCTCATGTTGCAGCTGGATATTTTCTTGAATAACTTTGGCTGTAAAATGTAAAAAAAAAGATGAATGTGTTTTGCATGTATTTGTTGATCATCAGCAGATAAGATGAATTTCTAATTAATTACTGATTTGTTTTTTCAGTTGATGCACCAAGTTACTGCTTTGTTTTAGGACTAATTTATTTGTAGAAAGGCAATAGTCATTTTGTAAATCCTTACCTCCCCAACTTGCGAGAGCTACAACAAGTAATCAAGTAGTTGTTGACTATCAAATAGATAAGCTCATGTTCTGCGGTCTGAATGTTTTCTATTTTTTCCTTCTCTGCAACAGTAAACTGAATATATTTAGGCATTTGAGAACATTTTTCTGAAATTTTAGAAACCAAACAGTTAATCAAGAGACTAATCTATATATAAATCTTAAGTGAACGCTGTTATTACAGTTGCAGCCTCATTTACAATGGTTTGTTTGTGTAGGTATCATATGTTTTTAGTCAGTGTGTATGTTCTCATTCAGATAGTTTGGCTACAGTATTAGTTTAGTTGTTGTCTTTTAAGCTGCATTTCTTCGCTTTCTTGCTCATCGCACCAACACACATACCTACACACGCCTCTGACTGTTAGGTGGCCTGACAGGGTCATAATTGGGCTTGTCACTTGGGGAGTGTCTGTGTGTGTGTGGGTGTGTGTGTGTTTTCTGTGTGATTGCAATGGGGGACCTGCCCCTGTCAAAGACAAGGTCAGGGGATAATTTAATCATTAAAGACCTCTTCTACTCGCTTTTCCTCCCCGCTCTCATTCCCCTGCTTTTTACTCTCCTCCACCAACTAGCTGACAACACCAGAAATGTCAGTCGTTGTCACCATTTAGCCTGTGTGAGTGCGTGTCTTTTGTGGTTTCCCAGGCTTTTGTACTGCCGTTTTCTCTCTCGTACTGTGGGATTGAGAGTGTCTTGTCGTAATGCATTGTAGTACACTGTCATTTCACATGACAGTTACATGAGTTACATGTGATAGTTACATGAATTCACACGTTGTACGTCAGGCTTTCCAGAAACTGTCAGAAGTCACAAAGCTGATTTATGAAGTCATTCATTTAAAGTAGCTCATGTTCTATTTATAGCTGCAACAATTAATTGATCAGTTGTTTACTTCGAAATAAATTGACATCAATAATTGTTTTTGTTTTTTTTTTTAAGCATAAATGGTCAAAATGATGTGACTCAAATTTCTGTGTGAATATATTCTGGTTTCTTCTTCCTCTGACAATAATTTGAATATTTTGGGTTTTGGTTCAAATGACACTTTTCAGGACATCATCTTTTACTGTGAGAAATTTTTTCACCATTTGCTGACATTTTATGAACCAAAAACAAGTAGTCGATTATTCAAGACAGTTACTACCAACAAAGAAAATAATCAGTGGCAGCCCATGTTTTACTTTTTTCACTTCGTGTCATTGTTTCATATAAACTACGAAAAATTGTGAAGAATATAAACGTAGAAATTATGACGTCCACACTTATTCGTTAGGACAAACAATACATTCAGACATGTATTCGACTAAATTATTTGATGTTTAGTTATTTAACAACAATGTGTTCCTCATTCAGAAGGATTCACATGTACCCTGATGTGTCATTCTAGCTGCAAACTAATGTCTTGTCCTCTACTGCCCCCTGCAGGTCTTCTGATATAGAGAGCATGGCGAAGGTAAGGCACAAACCATTTGGAAAATCATTAACAGAGAAGTAGATTTTTAATGATCTCCTTGTCGAGTTTGTATTGACAGAGCTGAGGGAATTTAGCATAGGTTGGAAATGTAATAATTAACAAAACAGATCTCTTATTTTTTGTTTGCACGAAATATTAAAATGCTATTTTTAGTATTTGAAGCATTCAATCACTTGTCTACATTGTCTTTTATCATAAACAAACACAATAACTGTGCTAAACAGTTTACTTGACATCTGTTACATACTGAAAAAATACAATTTAACAAGCGCCATCTGCTCCTTTTATCTAAATCTCCATATGGCACAGTGAGCTGTTAAAAATGACCCAGACATTTTTAAGATGAACTCTATACGTTAACTTTCTCTTGCCAATCATGTAGAATCACTCTTTAATTTTAGAAGTGTTGTCCAACTGTGTGGTCATGGATTAAATTTGTGTGTATTTTTCTTGTTTCAGATTACTGAGTTGGTCTTCAAAAGTGAGCACTTTTACGGGCAAGGCTCTATGCCTGCTGGTAAGCATTTACACTCTATGTTCTCACTGGCAGCTCAGGATGTTAGTATCTGACAGTGTCCTTGTAAGCAAGTTTTGTGTGTAGGTGAGAAGGGAAGTAAGCGATGAGCGAGTGGGTGTCTTTATGTGTATCATCTATCACAAATCAGTGCTCTAACTCACAGGTTGACAAGTGCATCTACAGTCACCTTGCAGCTATAATTCTGATGACAGAAAAATGCACAGTTTCTATGTTAGAACCTTGTATGTGTTGTTTGTGTGTCCCTGTTGTCTCAGTAGCAGTAGACTGCTGACCAGCCCATTTTGCATCATGAAGCCGGTGTGTGTTTATGTCCAGGTGTGTGTGTCGGTGTGTGAGTGAAAGAGCCGCTCTCTCTGTCAGAGGAAATAGAGCCTGGCTGCTGACACAGCGCTGAGTAGTTAAAGTGTATAAGTGTGTGTGTGTCAGTGCCAGGCAGCGTCTCTGTTCTGACAGTGTGTGTGGAGTGTTAACGTCGCTTTGTGTCAGTGTGTGTGTCACGGAGCTGCTCCCCAGTGCTGGAACTGGTGTGTGTGTGTGCTGGTGGGAGAGATGGAGACTGTTATCCATGTCACATCCAGTTAGACGGCATCTGTGTGTATGTGTGTGTGTTTGTGTGTGAGAGAGAGCTGAAGTAGGGGGGAGGCTGTCACTGCCAGCTTTCGCACATTCACTCACACTCACACAGCCTGAAAGCAGCCTCTGTCAGCAGAATAGGAACACACACACACACACACACACACACACACACACACACACACTGCAGAGGTTAAAGGAAAAAATTGTATAAATGCACAAATGGATGGAATGAGTGACATGGTGGCAAATGAAATGTATTCCCAAGACAAATGCTGTGTGTGCGCTTGTGTCCCCATCCAGAACGCGCAGCCTTCTTTTTGTACAATCTGATCGACAGCATGACCGAGACGGAGGTGCAGGCGCAGGAAGACAAACTGAGGGAATACTTCAAACAGCTACAGGCCCTGGTACACAAACAAATGATACACTTACACTGTATTTCCATTCATTCAGAACCTTCCCACTTTAACCCGGCTTACACACGCTGATCTGATATGACTTACAGTGTCTAATCACTCAGACGTTGCAGGATCACCCCCTCCCAGTTTTCCAGTTATGGAGAGTAAAAGTCCAGTTTGGACATTCAGACATGTTGCATAAGATGAAACTATGCTTTACTGCTTTTGGCTAAACATCACATCTTTAGTGGCCATTTGGAAATCAGTAAAACTGGTTTCTGGCCCAACTTGAAACACTAATGTGAATAAATCAATCTAATATGCTATGTATTTTCGGAATGACGGGATATTAGCACAGATCGAGTAATTATCAGCAGAAATCATCCTCATAACAAGTGATACATAATAATGAGGACATTTATATGAAGTTCCTTTCCACAGAATAAGATAAAACTGAAAAATAAAACTGTTATAAGGAAAATTCTAACTTTCTTGATAGAAGTATAGGTGATATACGTTACCTTGATGGTAGCTGATTAACCAAAGTGGGATGATTAATGCAGATTTTTTTTTTAATGACAGTCACATAAATAACTTAATTCATTTCAGTCCTGATTCATAAAGGTGTTATATAAGTTTTTAATATCTATATGTCATAGTATTCATGTAATGCTATAAATGATATAGTTAAAGGGCAGTTGTGTATTTTACTCGATTGACTTTAATTCAAATCGACCATATATTGGCAGCACCTATATAGTAGTTCCACTTGCGTCTGAAAATAGCATAGCATCATTAACATTGATCATTAGCTTCCCACTTTCCTACTACCTTTTATTTCTTAAAGCAATCCTTATGAAGAACTTCAGATATTCAGACCTCATTTAAATGAAATAAACTTTTATCATATTAACAATAATCCTGGTTAAAAACACATTTAATCTCTTGTTCAAAATTTCAATCCTTTTTGCAGAAGGTAACTATTCCAGTGAACATCTTCAGAGGCATCAGGAACCTTTTGGTGCCTTACAACGTCCCAGAGCTCATTAAGGTACAGAAAAGGAACAAACTATTTCTTTATCTTATTTCCATTTATCGCATTGAATTTGTGCACAAATGGGCAAAGCAAAGGTGCGTTTTATGGCATTTCCGCTCATTAAATTCATATGTACCACCTGTCATTTTTGGTTTCACTTTAACTGTTGCTTAATTGATGTTGTTTTGTGATGTAAAATATTTCTACGTGTGTCATAGGATGTTGCTGAATTGATGAACCCAAAAGACAGAGCATCTTCTGAGTTGTCGATGGCTGCTCCTCGTGCCGCTGTAAGTTAAAAATAAAGATATTTAGATAGCATGAATCTATCTCAGGCTAAATGAAGTAGATTTCTCCTGTGTATATGAGAGTGTATGCATAATTGGCTATGTAAATGTGTCCCACCAGGTAACTGAGGATAAGGTAGAAACCCTAGAGAAGAGACTAGCCGAAGAAAAAGCAGAGAACAAGTCAATTGAACTGACACTGAAACAGATCATCCAGGCTCTTTGCGCTGAGGAGGTAAATCTCCCATAACCTCATTCTTTGCTTAAATTTCTTTGGTTTGCCTTTGTGTCCCATTTACGATGTCTTCCCTGAGAGTTTTGTGTTTTTTGTCTGATCAGAACCTGCAGCGTGCCCTTGAGCTGAAACTGCAGCACGAGGAGCAGATGACAGCCGCTGGATACGCCATCCTCATCAACCACTGCTGCCGCAACAACAATGCAGAGGAGGCGCTCAACCTGAAGAGGGAAATGTGAGGGTTACACACAGAAATACTCTACACACACATGGCAGCTCTATGACCTGTAGTAGGCCATTAAAGTTTAACTTGAGTGGTATTAGGGGAGACATTAATGCAGCCACTCTGTTGATGGACTAAAACACAGGAAACTCTCCACTCTTCCTGCCATATTTCTTTCTCTATTGTCACCTCCTGGTTTTAGCATCAGACCCCAATAAAGTGCAATGGGTGACTCGAGTTACTGTAAATGGAATACATTAATCTCTAATCCATCTGTCATCCTTTCTGTCTCCAGGAGTCGGAAGGATTCATCTGCTGTACTTGATGCCAGTAAATACATTGCACTGATGAAGGTGTATGCCAACAACGGCAAAGTGGAGGGTAAGTTGATTTAGAGCAAATACTTAATATTTTGATCTCATGTGACTTAAAATTAATCATTATTTAATCTATAATAGTAGAAAATACTGAAAATTAAAAAAAAAAAAAAAAGACTTTAATTAATTTAATACCAAAGACTTTATTCAGACATTTATCTGTGTTCTAAAAGAATACTAATGATTTACTGACACATGTTTTGTAATGTCTTATACTGATAACATAGAAAGCAGATTTGGCCATTATGTAATGTACATATCACTTTTTGATTACAATAATCTTTTCTTTGATTTTTAACACTTGTACGTTCATGTCAACTCTATTCAAGTACATGTAGTTCACTTATTTTCATATATTTTACTAATGAAATATCTAAATACCTACAGACGAACAGAAACAATAAAAAGCTACAAATGGAATATTCAATTGTTAGTGAATTTAATGGCTTTTGGGAGTTCATTTAGTGTTCTTCAGAAATGCCTGCTCAATTGTAACTATCAAATCCATGAATCAACTGATTTCAGGATTAAGTACGCTATCTTTTATTTGTGTCTGACGTTAAATCTGTTCAGATACAAAAGCCTTGAACCCGAAGGCCTCCAGATGTGTGTGTGTGTGTGTGTTTGTGTGTGTGTGTGTTGCCATCTCTGTCACAATCTGTCTCTCTCCCTCCCTCAAACCACATTAGCCGGCCATTTTCAGAATGCTACGGTGGGTTTCCTTCAGCCTATCGAAGACCCAATTACCATCAGTTTTGCCGCTCTGCTTTTTGCACACAATGACAGGCAAAATGTTTCCCTTGTCTGTCCTCACGTCTCCTCTCCTCCCCTTCGCTCGCTTTCCCCATGTTCGCCTGTGTCTCTCGATCTGACCCTCTCTGTCTTGAAGCGTGTCATTCTCTCATTCGACCCCCCTCGCTCACATCCGCGTCACTGAGAAATGAGAGAGGGGGAAAATTACAGGACTGTGTGTATTTTTCCAGAATTATTGAAATCCGCCTTGATGCTAATGGCATATCATGTCCACCGAAGTGCTTGAACATTTCACAGACACACAGACGGACACACAGAAATTTGCATGTGAATTCAAGCAAAAGGCATTTGGTGGGGCTGGCGGTTGGGGTGTGTATATGCAGTGCTAACGCATTTGCCATTAGCCGGAGTGTGCATATGGAGGGGGACGCTTGTCATCCACATTAGCACACATGGCTAACCTTGATGTTAGCCTGTCCCCACCCAGACGCTGGTCTGTTCAGCTCCCAGCACACACCAGGCCCAGCTGAAGATCATGTCTCCTGGCATCTTGCTTTATTTCTTTCCCTCTAATGGCTTTGTTGTTTTTGCCCTTGGTTCAGAGCCTTCCAACCCACCTCACCTGGCAACTTTGCTTTTTACTGTTTACTTTATGCTTTAGACTTCATTCCTGTGTCACCTTACATCCCCCTTTTGCTGCTGGGATGGACTTTCTAAGTTCAGTACATCCTCAGTCTTTCCACCTTATTTATTCTTGATAATCTGAACGAGTATTTTTACATGTTGAATCATAACTTTCATGTTGGCAAATGTAACTACATAATAGTCCTGTTGAATTGGAAATAAGAATGTAATGGAATAAAAGGCATGAGAAATATCAGCTCAAGGTACATGATAATGTGTCATAATAACAAAACAACACATAAAACGCTTCATATAGATGTGTCACATTGCAGTATAACCAAAATCTAATTCTGTTAACTCCAACCAGTTGATTGATTGAGCATATAAAACAACTTTATTTCTCTTTAGTTGACTCTTCAGTGCACACAAATTTAGAAGCAATTCAACAATAAACTCGCAGCATCAGATTGTATCCACTGTGCGGCAAAACTCTGCAGGTCCTAAAAGCTTAGGTGTAAACAGTCCTGAGTTAAACTGAGATTCAGGCAAAGTACCCTTGAGTTGACTGACTAAACGGTTCCATCTGTAAGTTCAACTCGTGTCAGAAAAGTAGTTTTCTCTTCAACAACTTTGATCTTGGGAAGGTATAAATTATTTGCATGAATGCTTCTATACAGTTTAAACTAAGGAAAGTTTGCAGTAATGGAGTCAGAACCACCGTCGTTTGTCACACTAGTACCTTCAGAATTGAAAATGTTTTTAATAAAAGTATGAGTTGGTGCTTTTTAAGAAAAAAAATCCTTTTTGGTTGAAAAGGTATGTTTGTGTTTCTGCTGCTGGTACCAGTGCAAAGTGTCAAATTCTATGAGTGTTATTTTATTACTATATCAGAATCTTTATATTAATGATAAATGAGGGGAATATTTCATAAGTTTTAATTATAGTGTCTTTTCATTTATAAATAGAAGAAAAAAATTAAAAATACTGTAATTTTCTAATATATTTATGTATTGTGTATAAGTTTAGTGTTTTGTTCAACCTGGTATTTAGAATCTGAAATTCACATTTTACATTTTCTTCATCTAAGAATGAGTAATTTTACAGAAATTATTACTAAAAATAATGTTTTTACAGTGAACACTAAAGACAGTTATTTTTTTTTTAGACTCCAGATTATTTTCCCCTATATCTAATCTTTTACACAGCAAATTAAGGCCCTTAATTTTAATATAGTTGTGGCTGATGTTCAGGATATACATTTATATTTTATTATTGACCATGTACATGTCATAAAAGAATTATATTAACAACTAAACTAATGCAAACAGTCAAACATATATTTGCATAAATTATGGAGCCTCTGAATGTCCAAATTCCACATTGATATGATTAAATGTTACTGAATACTTATTTTACAGTGACATATATGTTCAGTTTTGGTTTTCAAGGGTTAAGCAGTTCCTCTAAGTTAAATATTTCTTTCTTTTAACCTCCTGAGACCCACTAAGTAAACATTTTTGCCATTTTACATTAAATAATTGCTTTAATTGGAAACAGCATGATACAACAGTTTTTTCAGATACATTTTTGCTTTTTTTAAAAAAAAATATATGCAGCGTCCTTTTCGGTGAACTTTTATTTATTTATTTATTTTTTTTCTTTTTTAGTAAAGCTGTAAAGTAAAACATGTTTGTCCATTACAGAGGACAAAAATGCATTGCTGGGTCTCAGGAGGTTAAGTAAACGATAAAGTTACCACTTAATCTGACAATTGTATGAATGAATGAATAGTTTATTTTGGTTTGTACATCAATCACTACACACAGTACAACAACTATAATAAACACAAAAAAAGGAATAGGCCAGAAGCTTACTTTTTTTGCCTATCCTTTTCACCTGACACACTACTTACAACAAACTAAATGTGTACGTCATCAAGGATTTACATTATAGCAAAAAGAATCAAGAACACAAAAACACATCTACCAACTGTACTTCATATTCCTGAATTATCTTATATTTAAGACTTTTCTTAAACTTTGTCAAAGAAGTGAACAACTTAAACTCAAGTCCATTCCATAATTTCACACCCACAACCAAAATACATCTGGACTTCACATTTGTCCTCACGTTCATACATTCAAAAACATAAAGACCTCTTAAATTGTTATTACTCTCTTAATTTAAAGAACTCTGGAATGCTTTTTGGGACAATATTATTTTTCACTTTATAACTCATCTCTAATATTTTAATATTTACAATATTTGGCCATTTTAAGGTATTAAGTTGAATAACAATAAATAAATTAGTTGCTTCATAATATCCTACTTTATTAATTATTCTAATTGCTCTTTTTTTTTTTACTAATTCATCTATAATCGTTTTTCCTGCATTTGCCCATATTTCTGCACGATATGTTAAGTAGGGCAGAACCAAAGAACAATAGATCATGTACAGGCTGTTTTTGTGTAGTAAGTCCCTTGTTTTATACAGTATACCTATAGATTTGAACACTTTACATTTAATATTCTCAATATGGGGTTTCCAACATTTTGCTATCTATGATGACACCCAAAAACTTAGCTTCATGTAATCTTTCTATTTCCACACCATTTAAATATAATTTGGCATTTTCAACATTTCTATTACCTGGAAAAAATCATAAACTTTGTTTTATTTTCATGTAAAGATAATTTATTATAATCAAACCATTTCTTTATCAATACCAATTATTTTTCTGTTTCTTGTAATAACTCGAATATATCTTTTCCAGTACAAAATAATTTTGTATCATCAGCAAACATAATACATTTCAGCATGCTTGATATGGAAAAGATGCCATTTATATGTTATATCCTATATTATATATTTATATATTTTGTAAAAGAAAGTATTCATTTGCTTGCTAATAAACCTGTGTGCTCTACTTTTTGTATATATTTTCTACCTGGCCGCTGCCTTATAATCATCCTATTGTGTGATGTATGTTTCTAATCGCTCTTGTGACCCAGTTCCTGCACACACATCAGTCTGGGCTTCACTAGAGTGAACACCTGTTTACTTCCTTCAGCCTCCCTCCATTTTAACTACAGCTCTCTTGTATGACTAAACGTCTCTTTGACCTGCCCTTGCCCCTCTGCTTTCATCTGTCCAACCTCCCACTCCACTAAACACAACTTGCTCAGGTCCTGGGCTCCTTTTTTGTGCCGTCTGTGTGTTTTGGGGGAAAAAAGACATCACCAGCAGTCAAGCCGTAGAACATTAGATGAACCACTGGGCTGTGTGATGTTTGTTTACCTGGCCTGTCTGCCTCTCCATCTCTTGGTGTGTGTGTGTGTGTGTGTGTGTGTGGTCTGGCTCGCTTTGCTGGCCACGATGCTCGGCTGAGCTGATGGATATGCATACTGGCTAAACGGACGGACAGATGAAGGGAGATGAGGGGTGGGTGTGCGTGTGTGTGTGTGGGGTGGTGTTGAATAGTGGACGGAGCGATGTTAGCTAGTGTAGCTCCATTTGGGCAGATTACCTCCAAGCCATTGGTCTCAGTGATTAGCGGGTCTGTCAGAGAGTGATGGAGAGAGGTATGGATAGATAGAGGAGGGGGAGACACGCTGAGAGACGGAGGCAGAGTAAGGATCATCTGCTCTGATAAATAGTTCAGATTCATCAACAGGTCAGGTCATTAGGGCAGCTGTTAAATGTTGATACCACCATCAGGTTGTTTTCCTTATAACTCTGGTTCAAGTGCTAATGCTGGGCATTGTGGGTGGAGTTTGTCTTTAATTTCTATTTACAAGACGGGCTTTACCACAGAACATCTGCTCATGGATCAAGACTGAGTGGCACTAAATATGGCTAAATCCAATATTTAGCATTTTAAGAAATATAGCACTTAATTGCAAGGCTGTGTTGCTTGATAGTTATTTGGCATCACTTCAGTAATCATCTTTCAATATATTCTTATTAAAGTGGTGTAAGGATATGAAACTCCAGCAGCTTTAATAAGTAATAATATTATATAAGCTGTTTACACCAAAAGCACAAAAAGAACTTTTATATTTTAGGTTTGACCACAGACTCGTGACAAGATAAATTCACTGTAGCATATTCAAGTAAATAGTAAATACATATACAGCATTAGTGGGGGTTTTTTCAGTGTTTTTTTTTTTTTCTTCAGAGGATATTCCCCTTATGAGTGAACATCACATATAAATACCGTAACTGTGTTTATACACTCTCGTATAGGAGCAAAATATGACACCCTGCAGTTTAAATTGATTTTTATGTTCAATGGTTTCATATTTGTGCTTTAACATCTTGTCTAGCAATGAAAAAAGTTTGACATGGGGCAGATTTAAAGTACTCACACTACATAGTCCTTTCACATTGAGTCCATCTGCCAGTTCTGTGTCATGACCCACCAGTTGAGAAAGATTTGCTCTGTGTGTGTGTGTGTGTGTGTGTGTGTGTGTGTGTGTGTGTGTGTGTGTTTTTCTCAGTATTTCTTGGTTGTAGCTCCCATGTTATGAAAATAGAAGCACAGAAATAATAAAGTCAATCTTAGGTGAAACAGACAAAGAAACAGAGGTCATCTCGTGGTTGTCATGTGACAAAAGCTCTTTCAGTTATTTATTCAGATCTTGTGAAAAAACCTGCACAAACTCTATCGACTGGTAATCTTTGGCTTTGATGTATTACTTTATTGTATTTTGAGCATTGACAAAAAAAAAACTCAGGAGAGCCATCATCGAAGTTGAGATCACATAGATTCCACTGTGAGGATAGATAGGGTTTATTGCTCTTTTAAGGCTCTTGAAATTTCTAATGTTAGGAGATGTGACACATTTTTTCCCTTTCTTCTGGCCCAAACAGGACGCAACACCTTTTTTCCATATTAGAGGTTGGCGCAAATCAATTAAGCCAGCAGGCAACTTCATTAGTGATTTTGGATTTACTGGAATTAATTTAAATGTGCTGTGTAATTTAACTACGTGCATGAAGTTACTGTGGATATACTTGTTAAGAAGACAAAAGGGAGTAGGACAGATATTGAAAGTCTGCAACTTTTCCCATGCAACAAGCCCAATGTATCCTTGTGACAAGCTTCATCCCCTGACGGTCCCCTCCCTCTGTCTGTCTCCTCTTCACGTCTCCTTCCTCCCTCCCTTACTTCCTCCTTCCCCTCCCTTTCTGTCTTACTGTGTCCCATTAATTCTGTGGCAGCCCGTCTTCCACATCGTTTTAACAACTGGCACTAAGAGGTGGAGAGATGGAGAGACAGACTAAAATTAACATGCCAAAGCACTCACCAGTGGGCCTGTCCCTCAGCCCAGTAGTGTGTGTGTGAATGAGTGTGTGTTTTATGTTTGTGTGTG
>JAQQZY010000008.1:19139766-19150387 GCA_030068375.1 Ostorhinchus rueppellii
TTTTAATCCAAAGGCATAACAACAACATTACAAGATATTTTTATATAGCTATTTAACAGGAGAGCATTTTTTTTTTTTTTTGTTAATGTTCAATAAATGCAGTTCTAAATTCAAGACATAATCGTAATTTCAATATGGATCAAAATAATCGTGATTATGATTTTTTCCATAATCGAGCAGCCCTAGTGTGAATATATGTCACAAAACAAAGTGACTAAAGCTTAAACTCATTTTCTCATCTGCCTGAGTCATTCTGTATTCATTTTAATCTTTAATGGTGGAGAAATAAGAACTGGAGGAGGAAAAAATATCTGCACCACTAAAGTTAGACTTCTGTTCTAACGCGAAGTTTATACCATAATTTCACGCTGTCCTTTTTTTGTTTTGTTTTCCTTGTGTGACTTTTATCCAGCAAAAGGAAATGCAAAGACATGTGTGTCTTAAATCTTTTATTTTTAACTCCCATGATTCCGCTTTACTTCACAGTGCCATCTTCTGTTGTGTACGGTTTAATTGCATTTTGTGTTCGAACAATTCATTTTTGTTCACTTTATTCCGTGGTGTTGTGAATCAGAGCAGTTAATCTATTCGGATGTGTTAAAAGTCTCAGCCTTAGGGCAGAAGCGAAAAGAAGTGTTGATAGTGAACATTACAAACAGACAAATGCAACATGTAGTGTAGTTAAGGCCTTGTCACTTTCCCTGTCCTCTCAGTGTGTGGCACCGGGTCACCTCAGGCTAAAACTGCATCTCCTCAAAGACACAAGGATTATACACTGATTGTGTACTAACACGCTGCGCCCAGCTGGATGTGAACACCGATTCTTACTAAGCCCCAAGACACACACTCACACACATCCTCACATGTGCAGATTAATTTTGGTTTTTCTGAGGAGCAGTTGACTTTGTGCAAAAACATCAATCTTCTTCCAATTAGTAATGTATCGTATGCTGTTTTCTGTTGCGAGGCCATATCAGGGCTGCACCCTGGAGACAAATGGACAGAAAGACAGTGGTATTAAAAATCTGAGCTTAGTGCAGCGCTGTTTGTCTTTTTAGGTAATCTCCTCCTTTTTCTTTTTCTTTATCTCCTTTTGTCCCCATCTGTGCATCACTTTCTTTGTGCTGTGAAAACACTGAAGCTTAGAGAACAAAGATGAGAACCTAATGATGTAATGATATGATGCGCTGAGAGAAAAGATGCAGTTACTAATTTGTAAGGAAGGGGGAAAACATGTAAAACCATCTATTACACTATCAGTCCTTTGCCTGTTTTTGTCTCTACACGGCTCACCCTCTTACGTTATGCAAAATAATCGTATCAATTTTAGACGGCGTGTTTCAACAAGAGCAATGCAACGCAAGTGATAACCCATCTACAGTCTCTGTTTGAATTGGTTTATGGCATCCCTGCCTGGATAAAAGCTTAGTTTATCTGCACTCTAAATGAGAAGTGAAATGAGCTGAGAGGAGAGTCGGCGAAAGATGGAAATGTGGACGAGTGGAAGAAGATAAAAAGATCTAAATGGGAAAAGAGTGCGGACGAGGGGAGGAGGGGTAGATTTAATCATGTGCGAGGTTAATGAAGACGCTATAGGCATTAATTCTGCACATGAGGGAGGGTGTATGTTTGTTTTTGGGGCAATCTGAACAGAATTGAGCAGCGGGGCGCTTATGGTGAGATTAAGGGATTGTGAGAGAGTGATGATGAGAGAGGAAGAGGTGGATGATGGATTCATTGGCTAAAGCACAATAACCCTAGAAGGAGGAAACGACAGAGAGCTGCAGAGTGTGTGTTGAGCAAAGGTGAGTGAGAGAGAGCCTCGAGAGATTTTCTTTCACCCGATAAGAATAATTCTGACCCCACACCCCCACTGCTCGGTCTCCACGGCAATCCTCCGGCGACCCTGTTACTTCTCCAATCTCTGCCTTGACCCTGTCACAGCAGCTCCTCGATGCCGCTTGGCCTGGTGTCGCCGTGGTGATAAGGATTGCTGGCCTGATGCTCAATTGAGCGGAAGGATTAATCTGGTTGCAGGGCTATAATAATAAATAGAAAAAGAGGAGAGGCAGGCTTGATTGAGGTTTTAGTGGCAAAGAAATGAAAAGGAGGAAGGCTGAAAAGGACAGCAAATAGACGGCAGACGGAGTGAGGGAGGGAAAGTCGGGTGGAAGAAGTGATGAGCAGTTCCTGTAGGCCGCAAAACTGCAGTGTTCAGCCTGTCCCGGCGTCGCCCTCCCTGATAATACCCCTCGCATATATCCAAATACACACATGCAGGGGCTCAGCTGGAAGAGCAGTCACATATATGGTGATTTCAATTAACTTTTTCATGTCTGTATTATTTTCAGGGTCAGAGCAGGTGCTTTACAAGAGGCTCAGACTCACCATCAATCAGATTTGTTCCCATTGTTTTGTCTGTGTTCTCTCAGCTCCTGTGTTTATCCGCCTTGTCTGAGGAGTGGGGTTTTTTTTCTAAAAGTGATGTAGCGCAGCAGCAGTTTAGTCACTCACACGCTACAGACGCATTATCTCAGCCTTCAGATTTATGAACATTTGAGTTTAATGGTGCAGTTCAGTATCGGCTCTAATGTTTAGACGTTTCTGATTTAATATGTGCCATTCACTGCTGGTATTAAGGCGTATAGTTTTGCTCCAGTCTTGGCTAAAAGAATGCATTCATTTATTATGGAATATGCTCTGTTTTAATTCTGCAAAGCCCAGACAATTATGCAATCTCTTAACAATAAACACTATAAACCCTAACAAACCACATGTCATTGAAACATTATATTATGTAAAAACACAACATTATGTAATAACATGCCAAAATACTGTATATTTTTGTTGCCTAATCACACACATTTTGTCATAAGCAGCCTGAAAACTACATATTGTACATTTCCAAGCATTTTATGAATTTCTACATATTGCTGTGACTATTGCAAAGAACAAACTTTGCACTTTTAGAAGCACTAGCAGCAACGTCTTGAAAAGCTGAATCTTTTTGATAATATTCACAAGAAAAGAAAGCAGGATTTGTTTTTTACAGTTTTTGACATAAAATACCTAGATTATTTCATAGATAATAAATAGAAGATTATTTAATAGAATATCTTACTACTGCTTTTCTATGACTGTTTTAGACATAGATGAGGGGTGCAGGTTTAATTTAATACTGTGGCGTTTTTATTAAGCTAAATTTAAGAAAAAATTTGAAGGTAATTACTGTGGTTAATTACAGTCATGGAAAAAATTATGAGACCATCATTAATCAGAAATAATGGTTATGCAATCCAGCACTAACTCCTGTGTGTATCATGTGACTAAAACAGACAGAAAAGAAAACATGGAATGCCTAAAAGCACTGTTTTTGTCAGTACAATGCCATAGTTATTGATTTAAGAACTGAAGTGATTTTTGGTTATTATCAAGATGGATAGATATCAGCTCTGAAATTAAACTACTATGAGCTATTTTTGTTATTATATTCCTTCAAACAAATGTACCTGTAGTTGTACCAGGCATTAAAATTAACACAAAATTGATCCAAACAAAGGGTGGTTTAATATTTTGTTCCACGACTGTATAACATAATGCACTATATTTCTACACATATATTATAAAAAGTACAACTTCAATAATTTTTTTTTATGAGAAAAGTATCACAATATGTAAAAAATTGATTACTATATGTAAATCATGATGCATTAAAACTGTGTATCCCGATGTGGCCATTATTACATAATGAAGAGAAAACGCGTCACATTTTGTCCAGTTATTATGCTATGCTGTTTTTCTGTGATGTGTGCGTAGAGTCCAACTTAAGATACTTGTCGGAAAACAAAAAAGTTCAGAATAAGTGGAAAAAAAACCCTCTTTCCCTCTGTCCACTGTAGTGCTGCCTCTCGTATTCCCGGTTTCCAAATGAGTGATATCGCCACCAGCCTGCTCATCGTCACGCAGAGCAAGAAAGACCAGGTGACAGGTAAGAAAGCACACACTCTTTTATAGAATGGTCACCAATACTGTATGTTTATTACATGCACTGACCTCTTGTACTTTGTTCCAGATGCTATTCAGACAATGAAGTCCATGCTGCATGCGGACCATGTGCCATCCCAGCTGGCTATTACCAGACTGGTGCAGGCTCTGGGCAGGAACGGCGATGTGGCAGGCATTGATGAAGTGGAGAAACTGATAAAGGGTGTCGGTACACCCCTTAACATATCCAGCATGCTGTTTATCAACAACACGGCCCTGGCTCACCTCAAGAAGTAAGTGGGATGATGGTTTTTTTGTTTTTTTTTCCCATAACCATCAATAATATCAGTATTATTTTGACCCTCTTATGAGATAACTCCTCAGATTAAGTCAGGATTTCAGATGTGTGTGCTTTTCCAGATGTATTTCTCAATCTGATATGATCACAAAACTGATATCTGATGATTTTTTTCATCATTACAGAGAAATTGCAGCTATGAAAATAATGTACATTGTAAAGAATTCATGTTTGTACGGTCTGTGCTGGTCTTACAACACGGACAGATATTTAGTGACATGTTTCGTACTATTATCAGGCAGATAATAATATACAAGACCCAAGTTGACATGCACTTTAAGCAGTGTTTCTGCTACATTCATTTAGTAGCGGCGTGCTGCCGCTACTAATTCCCCCCCACCGCTTCTTCAAATTTCTATAAATTTTATGTTTGTTGCAAATACACCACCGCGTCCAGTACGTGACAACTGAAGTAGCCTAAACTAAAGATAAGTATCTTGAATCCTATACTCTTTAGGGGGTGGGGGAGGTGAATTAACGAGGGCGCAGTCTTGGAAGTGACAGATCAGGTGATCAGACAGTCGGAGTTGGAGTGCATCTTTGTGATTCGGGCAACGTTGGAGAAAAGGTAGACTTATTACGGTAGTTTGATATAACTCATCATTTTTAAAAGTTAAATAGATATTCGCCAAATATTGATAGCCAGCTAACGTTGCGTAACATAGCAGCTTAACTTAATTTTGCAAGGTGCCAACTAAGCTAATTTATAATATAACATAACATTAAGCAAATATCTACACGAGATAATGCTGACTCCATTTTCAGATGATTTTATGGAAGCGTTTCTCAAAAAAGAGAAACATCCGACAAGGATGACCCTAGACAGGTATCATTAGCCTTTTACCAAGTCATAAATTGTCATACCATTTGGTTGTTAAAAATCCAATAAATCCATTCTAGAAATAAAATCTGCAGTGAAGTGTCATTTGTTTACGCCGCCACAACTCCCCAGCGCGCCTGCCCCCGCTGCAGAAAAAAGTCCTAGAGGAAACACTGTTAAGTAAAAGCCTATATAGAGAGTCATGCATCAAGTACAAATAGGAAACAGAAGCATAATATGATTATTTATGATTCCTTTCAATGTGATAAAAACACCCATCCTCCCTGGTGTTGTTGTCACTTCTCAAACAGCAGAGAACAAAATATAAAACACATTGTGCATCAAAGTTTTATTGTGCTACTCGCCACATTAGCGCTATCCCCCCAGCTCGAGCAACATCGTCCCCGTGCAAACTCAGAGGGACAGTAGGAAGTGAAGAATAGCAAGACAGTCTCACGCCTGATTGGCTACTGAAGCGCGGGCCTGTCAGCTTGAACCTTGACCTCTGGGAGCCGCACTCTGAACAGCTCTGACACGTGCGTCCCCAGTGTGCCTGAGTCAAGCTGACTGGTTAAGAGCCCGGGCGGAAAAGCAAGCAGGCTCGCAAAGCCGAGCGCCACATTTAGAGGGCCCCCCGCTGAATTATTCAGACGGTCCCTTTCGCAACAATCAGCGTAGATATGTTCCTTCACCTCTGAGCACACACACATATACATACGCACAGACCCGCACACACCGGGTATGTGAAATATTCATCACGAGTGGTGGCGGTGGGGAGGAAGCGGGGAACAGAGAAGGGACCTAAAGTGTTAGTAGTGAGATCAGGTTGCCAGATTGAGTTGTTTGAGGTTTTTGTGTCGCCTTTGTTTGATTGCGCATCGTCAGCAGGAAAAACACACAGTGCGAGTGTAACTATCATAGAAGTGGAATAGTCCGTTCATGACACAGGAAGTGTTCAAAGCACATCAGATTTCCAAAGGGGAGTGTCACTCAAAGTCTTGGAAGCAGAGGATTATTATTTATCCACTTTGTCAGATCAGTGATTTAATGTTCTTTTATTATCAGGTAACAACTGAAGCTGTATCGTACTATATGATACTGTCGTGATACTGTGATTTTATGATGTAATCATCAGTGATTAATTATGATGTCTGTGTAACTGTAGGAGAAAAAAAATCCCTTAAAAAAAAAAAAAAAAAAAAAGCAAAGTGTATTTATTCTCCACAATGCAGAGTTAGTTTCATCCGACAATGAACCAAAAAGCACAGTCTCAGTCTAGAACCTCTGGAACACACAGACTGTAACTTCTATGTACAGTACCTATGTGCCACTGGTTTTAATAAAAATGTAGATATTTGTCTCTGTGTTATCCCAAGAAGTTTATATTTTTGTCTCATCTTCATGTTGAAGAGAGAGGTGAAGCCCCGCCCCTCTCATTGTGCCCCATTGGACTTAAAATTGGAAGAAATTGGAAGAGGTCAAAGGCAAGAGACAGATACTCTTTAGATCCTGTTTCCATTTACACATATAGTGTTTGTCAATTTCAAATAGAATTTTATTAGTCGGGAAAGTCAGTTTGTAGCTGAGATGGTAAAGACACATGGAGTTTTGTGTGACATGGCTCAGTGGTCTGTATCAGCAACACTCAAACTCCTATTAACACAGAATATTTTACTGTGTTCTTCAGGAACAAACTATTAGAAGAGATGAGACTCACAAGTCATCGTCAAAGCTGGAGTGACTAGAAACATGAAGAGTTATGATGATGATGCCTCTATGTTTTGTATTTTCATTGCCTGGTATTTTAACAGATTCACAACAAACAGAGACTTTCTTAGTTTATACAATTATCTTTCAAACTGACAAATGTCATAATAGAATAATTACCCTCCCACCAAAGGGGAGGAAAGGGGTATTGTTTTTGGTCCAGTTTATTTGTTAACACTCGAGCAGTAAAACTATTTCTTCAATTTATGCCAAATTGGGTTATAGATATCTGGTGACCCACAATAGACCTGATTACATTTTAAGAACAGTAGGACAAAGTTCCAATTTTTTAGGAATTTAAAAACAAATAAAATTCCCTCCCATCTCTTATAATGGGCATAATGTCAAATGTCTGTAGCAGCAAAACTATTGGTTAAATTCATACCACACTGGGTTTATAGATTGCTAGTGACCCAGAGTAGATGTGGTTACAATTTGGGAACGGTAGGCCAAAGGTAGAATTTTTTTATGATTTTTTTTAATTAATTTATTTTTTTTTTTATTTTTAAATGTACAAATGTCTATTAAAACATGAATTTTGTTTCAATTTACTTCAAACATGGCACATATGTAGTGACAGTTGATATGCTGACATCAACAGATGCATAAACATGATGACATCAGCTGAATCCATGCCAAAATAAGCGACAATACATGTGAGGGGCGGGGCTTGTTGTGCCTGACACCATTTGTTAAAATGTGATTTTAAACAAAAAACACCTGTCCCTCACCACTGACTGCAATAGAAGGCCCCACAGGACACAACCAGACAGGACGGGACATCGGCTTTTCTATTAGTCGATGATTCTGCTCATTCAAAGTTCAAAACCTCATGATATCTAACACCTTTCACCTTCTTCAGTGATGACTTGGATTCTGCAGTGGAGCTGTTGGAGAGCACGTACACAAATCCAGACACCAGTAACGCCAGTATATCCTTCGTCTTCAGAAAGGTCTTAGAGGACGGCAACGACAAGGTCTTGGACAAATGTAAGGGAGAACACACTTAAGCTCTACTTGTACATGCACTAGTAAAAGCTTTGAACCACTGGCAGTAAAAACCACATGTAATTGTGAAACCTTTAAATTCTTGTGTTGCAGTCAGTGTTATGGCAGAGAGACTGGCCAACCACTTTGCCTGTTACAGACCAGCCACAGAGCTCTTCCTCCAGCTGCTGGATATGGACAGAGTAGAAGATGCCAAGTTTATGCTGGCGGTGAGTGTGTGTGTGTGTGTGTGTGTGTGTGTGTGTGTCCTGTGTAGTTGTAAAGCAAACGGCCAAATCATCATCTGAGGCATATGAAGAAATTCAGATCTGGAATAAACCACAGGATAGAAAAAAGGAGTTACATAAGAAATGGACAAATATTCAAAATACATACATATACAGTTTATTGCCCTGTAGCACTCTATAATGTAATAATTTCCTGAAAATGTAAAAAAGAAATTTGCACTTACCTCAATCAAAAATATAATAAAACCCAATAATGTAATAATTTCACCAATAATGTAATAAAATATCCTGACTGATGTTGTAATAACATTTTCACTGATAATGTAATACCGTATGACATTATTGTGGATTTTTGACATTTTCAGGTGGGGCTTTTTTTTTTTTTCCCCCCAAAACTGATAATGCCAAACTTGACAGATAATGTAATGTATATGTTCATTTTCTGTCCAAACCACATTTTGTGTTTTGAGAATCTCTGTTAAATACACTGGATTTGAAACAACAGAATGACTGAATACTGGGGTAAAGTGCAGATATTACAATATCAGTCAGGATATTTTATTACATTATTGCTGAAGTGATTACATTTGGTTTTATTATATATTTGTAGATATATTTATATTATTTTTTTACACCATGTATAGGATCTCCACTATTATTTATATTCACATGTCATTTCCCACTATTGTGTTTTTCCTCATTAGTATTATTATCGTTTTTATTGTCTTTTTCTCTTTTATAATTCTGTAGTTTATTTTTCTTTCTTCTTCTGCTTTGCCGCTGCTGTAACAAGTGAATTTCCCCGTCCGTGGGATCAATACAGTCCTATCTAGTCTAATCTATTATATTTGATCGAGTTAAGTGCAAATTTTATTAAATTTTCAGGTGTTATTACATTTTCAGTAAATTATTACATTATAGGGTGCTACATGCCTCGAAGGAAATGAACTGAGCATTAGATACACGTTTAATTTCTCATATTTTAAAAGTCTTTGTGAAAAAAAGATGGGCTTTAATTCATAGAAAGACCCCATTATTGGAAATCTGGGTTGAATTTTGAATTTCCACTGAGGTTCCACATTTTTTCTGTCCGCTTTAAATTCATTTTAATCTCCTCCTACTCCTTTTTTGCCCCGCTGCTCTTCCATTTGCACTCGTCCACATTTTAAGTCATCAAGGTAATTAAACTTAAAAAAAAAAAAAACATCAACAGCTGAACTTTTTTGCCCGATGATTTAGCCCATCACCGTTCCCCGATGCATTGGCCGTGCAGTCAAACTCTTGCAAATGTTGACGATGTTTTCCTGCCACAGCCACTGACTTATTCATCCGGCCTCCTCAAATTTATGCCTTTATGTCATTTTATCCAGAGTAAATGCAGAAAAGCCTCAGCCCACATTCCACCAGTGAGTCTGGTGGTCTGAAATTGGCCTCCTGCTACTTCATTTATTTAACACAGTTCATACATTACAGCTCGATGACTTTGCATTGAGCCTAGGGATATGAATATGTAGACGTTAGATGGCTGAGAGACAGGAAGATGGATGGGATAACGGTGTAAGTGAAAAGAAAGATGGGGGAAAAAAAACAGATTTGCATTAAAGCCATCGCTCTCTCTGTTTCTTCATCTCATTAACGATTACTTCTCTCTCACTTACTGAGTGATTATCCCACTCAGTCATTCAGTTGCATGTCTGAACAGAGTGCACACTAATGAATACAGCCATATTACTTACCACCCGCTCTGACGACACTTCATCACTATTTAAATATGAACTAAAGGAATTGGTGCTTTTCAGGTCATCGTACAGTTCGGTCACACGATTGTTGCTGCTCTCATTTGCACGGGCGGTTTTCTTTATTCGCTAGAACTTTTAAATTAAATATTATATTACTCCAATCTGAGTGATTCCTTTCTAAATGCGTGGTTTCATTCAGATCTATTCAACTGAACAAGAAGTGAAAGCAGCTGCATCCTCTGTCCACTTTTTAATCTTTTTTTTTTTTTTTTGTAAGAAACATCCAATCACAACAAAAGCCCCATTATAACACCCATGGTTTCCAAAAATGACAAAATGATTGTCTTATACGAACCCTTAAATAATATGTCATGATTTCCTTTAAAGCTACATTTTTACTGACTGTACTACGGTTAAAACCCAGTCTCTGGAAGTAAATGTTGTCTTTTTCTATATTTTACATTTGTTTGGGATCAAACAGTTAGGCCGAATCCCAATTCCCCCCTTAACCCTCAATCTCAACTCTCAGTCTTAACCCTCAATTTTTGCCCCTCAATCTCGACCCTCAAAACTAAGTGTAAGGGCTATCTTTTGACTTGGAATTGGGACAACCCTTACGTGCAGTCACGTCTTCAGATTGTGGGGGGCGACCTTATGGCAAAGCTACGTCCAGTCTGTTATTTAAACAAAGGAAGAAGAAGACGACGAGTCTGAGTTA
>JAQQZY010000008.1:19150487-19171980 GCA_030068375.1 Ostorhinchus rueppellii
GCCCTTCGCGGGAGCGCACATTTTTGAGACTGAGGGTTGAGATTGAGGGTTAAGGGGGGAATTGGGATTCGGCCTTAATCAGCAAGGAGACTGAGTTAAATGGTTTCAAATGCGATTTATTTACCCAACAAAAAAAAAAGTTTTACAAATCAAGTTAACAAGTTTAGGCCTATAAAAAGAGGTCAAAATAACAACTATAATCATATCGGCATAACTGAAGCATGAACTAAACAAACTGACCACCTCCAATCAGACACAGGATGAACATATATACTGGTTTGGCCAAACCATTAAACAAATCAGGGAAAAAAAAAGGAGACTCCAATACAACTGAATACAAAGAAATCTAAACTGAACCCAAAATCCTCCCATGATGTCATAGTCCATGGAACAGTCCTAATGAGAGGGCGGGACTATTCAAGACTGCTGCACCCTTGGCCACGCCTTCTCCATGAAGCAGGACTCACCCCACAGTAAACAAACGGGTTAATAGAACTATATAACTAAAAATGTATAATTCTGCTAACCTACAGTGCTATGTGTGCACCCATAACAGTGTAAGATTAAAATAAATCCAAACTGAAGTAAACTGTGTATGTTAAGTGATTAAATGCGTGGTTGGCTGGAACAAATGACCAGGTGGTGATGATTACAAACTAAGTAACAAAAAAATGAGGATATGGTATGTGAAATGATAAACTAATGGGGTGAATATGAGGTCAAACTTAAACCGGTGTGGCTACGGCCTTCACAACATTGTTTTAGCTTGTTACATCATTTTAGTGTCGTGTTTTTTTCCCCCCCCCCCCCCTATTTTCTGTTCCATCAGTCTCATCATGTATTTTTTGCCACCTTTTGTATTTATTTCACATCTATCAACCCTCTTCAATTTTAATTACACGTGTCATATTATTGCTATATACAGTCATGGAAAAAAAATGATTGGACCACCCTCGTTTTCATCAGTTTCTTGTTCATTTTAATGCCTGGTACAACTAAAGGTACATTTGTTTGGAGAAATATAATGATAACAACAAAAATAGCTCATAATAGTTTAATTTCAGAGCTGATATCTATCCATTTTCCATGTTTTCTTGATAAAAACTAACATCACTTCAGTTCTTACGTCAATATCAGTTGCACAGTACTGACAAAAACAGTGCTTTTAGACATTTCATGTTTTCTTTTCTGTCTGTTTTAGTCACATGATACACACAAGAGTAAGTACTTGATAGGGGTGTTAGAAAATATCGGTTCTGCAACATATCGCGATATTTCATTTTGCAATACTGTATCGATATTAAAAAGTAGTGTATCAATATTTTTAGGTATTTATTGAAATGCAGATATAGCAGAAGTTCATTTTTGTTTTTTGCTTTTCTTTACTGCTTCTATTTTATTTATTATTTAACACTGTTTTATTCAATAATGGTTATTTGAAGCATCCTAAAAGGCACTTTTTACTGTTCCTCTGTTGGGATCACACCAAAATAATGTTATGAAGTAATCCAATATGAACATTTGAGCAGGATCTAAAACTGTAAATGTCTGCAAAAATATAATTAAAGTTTTAACACAGGAACATTTTGTGATACAGCATTAGATCCTGTTGTGATCAAATAATAATCTGTTTAGTATTTGTACGTATTTCTGGTGTAATTCAATTCTTCAAGGAAATAATCATTTTTAAAACAGAAACAAACTGCCTTTTTAACAGTATCATGATATATCGTATCGTGATCCTAGTATTGTGAATTGTATCGTATCACCACATTCTTGCCAATACTATTGCATAACCATTGTTTTTGATTACTTTTAATGGTCTAATAATTTTTTCCGTGACTATATTTTAGACACATGCAATCATCCAATGTTAGCAGTACAGTCTGTAGATGCTTTTTGTGCAGAAAATATTAAAAAAAATATCTAAAAAGCTCAGAGCAAAGGTCCTTAGCAGCAAGTAACGTACAAAGATGAGGTGATAATTAGCCAAGGACAATGCTTTTAAGAGTGGAAGTCACTATAGAATTGCAAAATTGACGTAGAGTCCAAGCTGTTATCATTCCACGTGTAGGGTATTGATGTTCCACACATTTGCATACTCAGAACGAGAGAAAACATACTCAAAGCAAAAACCTCTGCTTTGTTTAGCGCCTTGCGAACTTAACAGCCAAGGCTTTTTCTATAAGATGCACTTACCGGGTCAGTTAACAAGTTTTCTTTACCGTGAAGGTGTCGTCTCGTTCTCACCAGAAATAAACAAGACGCCTGGGAGTGAAACGGAACACCGTAACTGAAATAAAGTGAGATCATTGAGACTGTGGACGATGCAGCTCCTGTTCAGTTCTCCTTGACATCTTGAGTGATGATCCCTCTCAATCTTTTAACATGGATGTGTGACTAGCATGCATGCTAATGAACAGATACATTACTGCTCTCACCTTCATCACCATTTAAACGCAGACTATGGGTTACATCCAGATTCAGTCTGTCATGTGCTGGAGACTTGATATGCATCCGTAGCTCAAGTAGAAACCTTTTTAATAGATTTTTTTTTTTTTTTGAAAATGTCAGTTGAAGCTTCTTTCTAAAGTAATCCACTTAAGTTAATAGTTTGTTGGCTAATGTTTTTGAGTCCTTGGGGGTATGGTGAAGTTTCAGTTCAATGAGAAACCACCTTTACTTGTAAATGGATTAGGGTAGGGGTGTCAAACATATGACACACGGCCCAGCAAGAGTTCCACTCTGGTCCACAGAATGAATTTGTGAAATGCAAAAATTGCAATGAAGACATTAACGCAGGGGTGGGCAATCCTGGTCCTCAAGGGCCGGTATCCTGCATGTTTTAGATGTGTCCCTCTTCCAACACACCTGGTTCAAATGATGAGCCTATCATCAAGCTCTGCAGAAGCCTGATATCGACTCTCAGGTGTGCTGGAAGAGGGAAACATCTCCAGTAAAACATGCAGGATACCACCCCTGGAGGACCAGGATTGCCCACCCCTGCATTAACGGTTAAGAATATAAAAGTCATTTTAGTTCAGGGGCCACATACAGACCAATTTGATCTTAAATGAGTCAGACCACTAAAATAAGAACCTATAAATAATGACAACTCCGAATTCCAAAACTCCAAGGTCCACTGCCATCTGTAATGCACATGCGTAAACAAATAAGTTGAAAGCATAATGTTATTACTCACATTTCTTTGTGAAAGGATAGTTCCTAAATGCAAATGTTTTCATAATTAAAGTTTACATTTTTGCTCTGAAACAAAGACAAATATGGAGTGGACATTATTTATAAGCTATATTAATAGGCTATTATTTTACTGGTTTGGACTGTTTGTGGCACCTCAACTAAAATGAGTTGGACATTAGGATGTCTTCACTGTCACTGAAAAGTTTAATAGTGGTTCGTGGAAAAGATCAGAACAAATGTCCTTGAAATTAAGTTGACAAGCATCTTTCAGGAGCTAAGTCTTGTCTTTAACTTGCTCACATTAGTTTTTATTGTCAAAGGCTTATATTTCTATCTGCAGACTAAGACGTGAGCAGAACTGTTGTTTTTACTCCTCTTCCTCATCATGGCCCATTTTTGTCTCTGTGACTTCGCCCCGAAGCCTCTACTCCAGGGTCAGTGGTAGGTGGCGGTCCAATTCTTCCATCCCATTACAAGCCAAGCAGGACCAAAACTCTGAAAAGCTTTTAAGTAGACGAGGAGACAATAATGACGACAAACCTATCGAGAGAGAAGAAGGAGGGGATGTCGGTGGAGAGCGAGAGGGTGGAAGTTAGTCATTAAGACGTGAGCGGTGACGGAGGGAAGCAGCGAGGTGGGCGTTTTACAGACTTATGTACAACTGCTTATGTCTGTGTGAGCTGAGACGGGGTCATTGAGGAAAAGGGGGGAATGCTCCCTGGGCTGCCGGGGCTTTTAGTCGGTGTGTGAGAGGAGCAGGGGGGACGCTGGGTCCCGCTGGCTCTCGTGTTGCCTTTTGGGAGCGGTAGCAAAAAGGAGGAGAGAGAGAGAGAGAGTAAAGTTGAGTAAAGTGGCATAGTGTTGGTCTAATTGCCTGATTGTACCAAAGCCATTCTGCCGGTGAGTGACTCTGAGGGGAAGGAAGCTGTGTGTGTGTGTGTGTGTGTGTGTGTTACCGTGTTAAAAGCCTCTCAGGCCACTCGCTTTTAATTCTGTACGAGGTGGAGAAGCAGGGAAACGCGTTAGTTTACGACTGGCTAGTAATCGGACCTCATTGCTGTTCTCAGTCAAAACACATCAACTTTAATGCAATGAACACACACATGAAACACTGCAGACACGTCAGAGTTATGTTCAGATAAAACCTGCAAAATGTTCTCCACAAATACAACACGTTTCTAAAATTGCGCCCGTATAATACATATTTTCAAAGGTGCTCCGGTGCTGAATAATAAATACTATCTTAACACATTTTAAACCTCCAGAGTCTGCGGTCACTCCAGGCTGATCAGGTCACGACCATTTCAAAGTGTCGGAACAAAAAACTACAAACGCTGCTGTCGACTTCACGCGAAATTGCAGATTTGTAACTCTGTCCCAGATTTTTCATGACATTAATATATCACATAAAACTGCCGAGGCAATTTCATTTGGTAGCACAAAAATATTAAATTCTATCTTTGCCACTAAAGGTTTACTTTTTCACGTACTTTTACTTTTTCCTTGAACATTTTTGTGGTTTTTATTGTAATATATAGTATATATTTTCAATTCAGATTCAGTGTTTTTAATAGCTTATTTATATTTTTGGGACCGATATCTTAAAGTAAGTTTAAGTGAAAAATGAATTATTAGCTCATACAAGTGAAGTTATGCTTAAAAAAACCAGAAGGTAAACATTTTAATGATGGTGTGTATATATACAGGCAAAATCAGAAGTATTGATATGGACAAAATAAACTCAGATCCTTAACGGTTAACACAGTGTTATGTGTACTTTGATGGTTATAGTAGATCTTGTAAGTTTGATTGGAAAAGTCTTCTAACCATTAAAAAAAAGAACCTTTTCAGTTTTTGTCTTAAATTTTGGGGATTTAATTTTTCGAATTTATAATATGAACTACAATCTCAGCTGGATTGAATGGTTTATTGTAACCTGTGACTGAGGCAGACCAGCAGCAGAAACTTAAAACTGTCCCAGTAAAGCCAAAAGAAAACAAATACACATATTGTGCTTTGTCTGTCATGTTTACAAGCATCTGTCATCATTCTTGAGACATTATTTTTCTTTTTATGCAACAAACTAGGTAATATAACACTGCGAGGATTTAATCTGACTGAAAAACAACCTTTTTTTTGCATTGAAGAATCTTCCTTTAGCAGCATAACACTAAGTAATGTACAGACAGTTTCTCCAAATACCTACCTGAAATACTCAGCATTGACTCAAATGTGGTCCAGTGGGATCTGCTTTTCTGACCAGTTCAATAGTATTTAGGTTATGAGGCAGGACAGACCATTCTCACTACAGAGCAAGAACTGGTCCTTCTACACTGACCTGTATCAATAATGAACCATCAAACTATTTTCCTTCTACTATTGCATTTAGTCATGATCTACAGAATACTTAAGCTACAGCTGGTATTAGAGGTAGACCGATCTATCAGGCTAATATGTTGATTTTTTTTTTTTTTTTTTTTTTCCCCCCAATATCAGCCTCAATTTTTATTTTATTTTTTTTGTAAACCCAGTATTTGATCAGTAGTAAAAAATATTATAAGATATTTGATCAGGCACTTGTGTGGGCAGCACTTGAAGTTAAATAAATGTTAAGAGTACTATATGCACGTGTATTAATAATTTCATTTATAGTGCTGCATAAAAATCTTAATTATCTGACTGTTTCAACTGTATTTTACCATTAATGTGCTTTAAAAACAGTAAATTGTCAAAAAATTGTCCTTAAAATATCGGCTTTAAAAATCGGCTATAGATATCGGCCATCAGCTGACCAAATTTTTTTTTTAAATTGACATCGGCCTTTGAAAAAAACCTGTATCAGTCGACCTCTACTTAGCACGTTCTCCAAACTTGTTGTAAATACATGCTACATGCATTTCATCCCAGATCTACTGTCATAACCAAAGATGATGCTTTTATTTACCAACACATTTATATATTTAATCAAAATATGTCTTGATAGTTAAATTACGTAGTTTATTACATATAAATGAAAAAACTGTCGTTTCTCAAAAACAAAATGACCAGAGGATTCCCTACACCTGTTGAAAGGCACTGTTTTTATTATTGTTGTTGTTGTTGTTGTTGTTGTTGTTGTTGTTTTATTATTATTATTATTATTATTATTATTATTATTATTATTATTAGTTGTAGTTTTATTATAATGAATGTCCAATTCCCATTAACAGTAGAATAGATCAGATCCTGTATGTGTAGACAAATGCTTTCTAATAAACTCCTTTGAACATGTATTATATGGTTTTTTACATTTGGGTGGATCCATATTCAAGCTTTGACCTCATTGTGTCTGTATTTTTATGAATTAATGACGTTGTTGTGGTTCAAACACATTCTATACATGAAATCCCCTAGTTTTACAAAAGTGTCTTCATTGAAATTGTTTCGTTAAGTTGTACGAGGACATTTGTATGTTTTGTTTTTTATAGAAGTTTCTGATGTTTTCGTGTGTCTGTGTTTTGTCTCATGGCAGCGCTGTAATGCTGTGGCCGAACAGAAGGGCATCCTGCTGTCCTTTTTGGCCCAAAAGTCTCAAACTCCCGGACAGGTAAGCTCACATCTCAGGAGTTCTTTACTTTTCATGTCTTATTTCTTTGCTCTAATATTTGGCCGTGATTGTTCCCTTTTTAATATTTACTCTATACACACCTAGACAAGTGTCCAAAGGTTGCATTTCTATTACAAGGGTTGAAGTCATATCAGGGGTCATACGTAGAGTATACAAGATTTTTTAACAGAAGCCCAGATGACCCAAATTTTTTCTTTGGAATTGATTCAGTTAAATTAACCTTGAAGGTGATCTCTGAGAAAGTACAGCAGGATTTTGTTTTTTCATTTGTTTTATTTTATAGTAGAAAATGATAAATGACATAACAGAAATAATGAGTAAACAATGGCCTGAAGTTGTGTTGAGTCCATGTTCAGTGATTTTACAGTGTGCCCTTGTTCTAATACATGCTAAAGCTGAGGTCCACATTTCTGAATTGAATTATTATGTGTCCACAGTTTGGTAAGATCCAGTCCCTCCTCAACTTGGTTCCTGACTTCGCCGAGAAGGACGTGATGTATTCGTACCTGATAAAATGTCACGGTAAAACACTCGCTCTCGCTCGTCTCAGCTGGGTCTGTGCAGCGGGCAGCTCACTGACCCGTGACTAAATCAACATTAGCGTACACATTAACAATGCATCAGGTCAAGGAAAGTGTGTGTGTGTAGGCAGGCATTCAGGAGTTAGAGGAACACATGTCCTCTAATCAGTTAGCTGTCCTGGTTAGCCTAGCGTGCTAATCGTAACACAGTCCGCCACTCAGGTTTCCATTTTTTTCCCTCCCTCACTCCCATCAGTTTTTAGACTCTTGTGATCTTCTCTTGTCCTTGAGTTTGTTTTATTATGCACTTCTCACCTCTTTTTTTTTTTTTTTTATCACGTCCCCCTCCTCTCTCTGTCTTCGTATCCTGTCACTGACATGACTATTTAATTAGCATTAGCTCGCTGGACGGTCAGGACAGCCATGTGGGGCACAGTTGCATATTCACTGCTCATCTTATCCCTGTCCTGCTTCTGTTCAGAGTTGCTCCTTTCTTTTATGTGCCACTCATGACTTCTCTGATTATGCTTGCAGTGGTGGGAAAAAGTGTTTGGAATCAAGATTTATGATATATTGCGTTAAGAATCACTTTGAAGTCACTGAAATATTGTCATTGTCCAACCCCATATGCTGCTGTCTGTGTCAAAACTAGATGTTTTACCAAGATGATGCTTCTTTAAACACATCCAGTCCAGGATATGTTGAGACTGGGGATGTGCAATGACTCGATCTTAAATCGAAATCGGATTTAGTTGATTAAGACGATTTTTAAAAAAGGGAAATCGTCAAATCGATATTATCTGTCTCACACTTCCAGGCTCCTCCTCCTATCTGTGAGAGTGGTCTTACACAGAGGTCTGTGTGATGACCACAGACCTTAAATCTCGTAGTGATGCCAGTGTAAGCTGTGGTTTAGGCTCAGATCCCCACTTTAAATAATATAACTGCCTGGGGATCACTCATCTTACACTGTCCCGCACGGATCCGTACCGTGTTCTTCTGATCCGGGGCTGGGTCACAGGGGCAGCAGCCTCAGCAGAGGACCCCAGACAGCCCTCTCCCCAGACACATCCACCAGCGTTCCCAGTCCAGCCCAGAGATATAATCCCCCTCAGCATGTCCTGGGTCGGTCTCTTCCACACACAGTTCACCCAATTTAAATGTAACCACACGGGGATCACTCCTCTGATGTGATCCGTGCACACACACGGCTGATGCCTGTCACTGACTTACATTGGTATCACTTCTTTGGGCCCATCACATGATACCATCACAGATTTGAGTTGAGGAGCATTGTGGACTGCTCACGAACATGACATGCTGATTTCTGTTGTCTTCTGTAGTTTTACCCCAAAATTGAGGTTTTAGAGGAAAAAAGTCAGGATTTTATTCATTCATTCATTCATCTTCTATACCCGCTTTATCCTCACTAGGGTCACGAGGGTCGCATGGAGCCTATCCCAGCTACTAAGGGGCGAAGGCGGGGTACACCCTGGACAAGTCGCCAGTTCATCACAGGGCTGACATATAGAGACAAAAATAAATGCAGGATTTTATTTTTGGCCAAAATTGTGCAGCCTTAGTTGAGACTATTAAGAATTTTGCCTTAATTAATTTTAAAAAATCTGTTTTATTTGTTAGTGTTTGCATCCATTTGATGCAGCCACAGCTTTTCAAACACTTTTCTGTAAATATTTCTTAATACTTGAGATTGTTTAAAATTTTAAGGCTGTCCATAAACTTTTTCCCACTTTTGGATAACCAGTAATGTTCACGTGTAGAAATCAGCAACATGTCAGTTTTGTGATGCGACGACAGCGTACTAGGAAAATATAGGAAAAAACACTTTTCACTACAAGAAGAAAGTTGGAATAGTTCAAGAATAACATCAGGGTTTAAAAAAAAAAATCATAATTTAACGGAAATAATTTTGTACTTTTATGAGATTAAAGTCATAATATTTTGAAAATAAATTTGCAATAGTGAAATAAAAATCAGAATGTATAAATTGTAAGCCTTAAGCCTTGTTGATGACAGTTTCTAGTTACTGTGAACAGAACAAGTGGCATCTTTTACTTCTTAAGCCGTAATGGTGGACTAATAGGTGCAGTATTTGGCCGGGCGTAAACCCCAAATGAAAGTAGAACCTCACAAAATGTTCCAAGTTCTCCATTATGTGATGACAAGTGTGTATGTCTTTATTCTTATAAATTATATTTTTCCTGCCTGTTTTTAAATTACATTATTTTCATATCATGGTTTTATTCTCATAAAATTACAAGTCTTTTTCTATTCAAATGTATTCTCTTAAAATTATGGGTTTTATCTCGATATTTTGTGACTTTATTCTTGTAGTGACAGGGGTTTTTAGTTTCTTAAGTGGCCGTAATATGCCGTCGTATGATACTGAGCTAATTCAGGGAAAAGGAAGTAATGGATATCTGCCCTTGACTGTGTATGAAATGCCATTTGGCTGTCCAGATGATTGTCCAGTATTTTTTTTTTTTTATAAAATATCCCTTCCATGCAGCAATAAATCAGTACAGGAGACACGAAAACATCATCAGTTTCTATTGCACATGCTTATTTTCTCTTATGTACTGTACTTTTAGCTTTCAAATGTATCATGACCTGAATGACATGTTGGTTTTGTTCTCTTGTCTTTTCCTGCCACAGTTATGGATAAGAACCTTCCAGCCGCTCAAGCTCTGATGGAGCAGATGCAGAAGGAGGGGGTGGAGGTGGATGAGCTGTCACTCAAACGGCTGGCGGTGCTGTACCGTAAAGAAGGACAGACGGCGCCCTTCCCCGAGCCCCCCGTGAGTCGCACAAGCACACACTCTAAATACTCTGTTAAAGGTACAACGTGTAACATGATATAATCACTTTTTCAATTCAATTCAATTGGATTTGTACAGCCCTATATCACAACAAGGTTGCCTCCCAGGGCTTTACAGAAGGAAACAAATAACATTCAAATAAACAGATGAAGGAGATGGATTAATGTCCTTAGACCCTCCGTCTCGGCAAGGAAAAACTCCAAAAACCCAGTGGGGAAAAGAGAAACCTCAGCCACAGTGAAGGATGAAAACAAAGAAATGTATTTTTCGTGTCCAATCGGTGAACAGATAACGTGTCTTAAAAAACCAGCAGATCTCCCTGTCCCAGTCAGCTAGATCAGGTATAGCAACCTAGAGCCTTGAATTATCTACAAAAATACATCAACAGACGGCAACCAGTAGCTCCAGGCTCCACTAACATCAACAACCAACTAGTTCCAAACATAAGGCTGTGTAGAAATTCAGTGCTTTTGAAGCCTTAAGTTTGCCGTTGTAGCCGTCAGCGTCTGTTTTTATGGACTACTTTAATTGAGACTGCCATGTTAAATACAGTTATTAGCTTAAACTTAAAGAATTTTGAGCTACTTAACAGTTCACATGATGCGTAATAAGCACAAGCTAGCTTATTTGTAAACAAAGTAAAGCTACAGGAGCTAAACTCAAGAGGAAAAAAAACACCTTAATTCTGCAGCTCTGTCCTCTCAGTCCGAATCCAAAGACTAAATATAAAACTAGTCATGAACCTGATGTTGTTTAGGGACATTATGGATGTGTGAAGCCATTTTTCCACGTTTTTACTTTGAGACACAGAGTAAAGCAGTAGAATCATGTCCAGGTAGTGTGTCATAGATGCTGATTGGTAATTACAGCTGTTCATTAGATATTTAACCCCCTAAAATCTGGCCATGGCAGAGATTTTATACAACCTAAAAACATATGCAAGGAGTAGTGATCTCTCTAACCAGTTTAACACAGAAAGGAAATGGTGGGACTTACTGCTGCTTTAACACAAGCAGTAGCTAAACTACCAGATGGGTCAGTTGGTGTCAGTTCTTTTTCTAGCAGTCGATCAAATTCAGCTTTTCCTGCTTTGCCTTGGATGCTCTTGTTCGTCTTATTAGGGTTAATATAAGCATAAGTGTGGACAAATGTTACCTTTTAATAGAACCATACAGACAGACCTGGACATAAATAAACACATCCACACACCACAGCTGCTAACCAGTGTTGTCAGCCGTTTGCATGGTGTTCTAATACATGCCATTGTGTGTGTTCTGGTATGTGTAGACTAAGGTAATGTGAAGCAGCAGTCTGCCTGCTCGGCGTAGTTTAACAACGCACTAGCCCACAGCCCCCCCGTGTCAGAAATTGTGCCATTTGGTCATACTGTACATATAGTGTGTAAGCGAGCGGGTGTCACTGCGATAGGCTCTCTCTTTTTCTGCCTCCAACTGTTGTTGAGTATTGCAGTACACTGCACATTTTGTAAGTTGATGTAGGCCTATTTTTGGCAGAGAACCGACACACGGAGCCCTCTCTGGCCCGGCTCTTTGATGCACTGTCCCCTCAAGGCAGGTGTATATAGAAGCCCACCTCTTACCTTCGCAGCACTCACCTACAGTACAAAGATAGATGTTGAAAGAGGGATGAAGGCCGAGAAACTCCTGCATTATTCACCAGATGTCAGGATAGCTAAGTGATTGCTGAGTTTTAGTCGCACAAGGGAGGCTGAGGGAGAGGTGAATGTCAAAATGCACACGGCTCGCAAAAGTTTCCACAAATGCAGCCCAGGTTGAAAACCCACAGCTCCTCTGACTTCATCCTCCTCCTCTGCACATTTACTGTGGTTGCTGCTCTATTGATTTAAGGGTCGGTTCACCTAAATTAGAAAAAGGCAGTTGGGAGTATGCCACGCTGTTGAAAGCATTTTAAAGAAATTAAACAGCAATACACCTTTACAGCTGTCCCTTTTTAATTTTTAAAAATCTAGAAATAACTTGCTGTCGGCTTTTAAGGTAGAAGCAAAATCTGCTCCCATACACACACACACACACACACACACACACACACACACACACACACACACAAAAGATGTGAAGCAAACACTGTAAAACTGTAGTAATCTGAGCGAACTGACCCTTCAGATGGCTGAAAGCTTAAGCTAGGGCTTTGGTTTCTCCCCCTCTTCCTGAACTAAACACAGGTTTTTATCAACATTAATTACTACATTAATAAGCACAAGTACAATATGGGGAACTGCTGTAATCTGCAGAAAAGCTCTCACCTTCTTACCCCAAAAAACACTCATCAAAGCCTGTTACCTGGATCAAAGCACTGATTAATTATCCCAGAACAGAGGCAGTGGGAGAAAGGTGTGTTTGGGGAATGTGCTACAAATCCCTTATTTGTGTATTAATGGGTATTTAGAGATGAAAGAAGACAACCTGATTGGAGAGCGCAGAGTATTTAGACGGGTCCGGAAGGGATGCTACTGTTACTCCTACCTGGTTTTACAACAAACCGCTAAAAAGTCCACCTTACAGCCTGTAATGTAAAGCGTTTTTGCCCAGTTCGTTTGAGGCTTGTCTAATACTTAAATTCTCTCTTATTTTCAGGAGTCCTTTAAG
Organism: Ostorhinchus rueppellii; assembly: GCA_030068375.1. Classification (NCBI taxonomy): domain Eukaryota; kingdom Metazoa; phylum Chordata; class Actinopteri; order Kurtiformes; family Apogonidae; genus Ostorhinchus; species Ostorhinchus rueppellii. The sequence goes on from JAQQZY010000008.1 coordinate 19,163,284, forward strand.
TTTTATGCAAACAAGCTGAAAGAGAAGGCTAGCCAAGCCAAGATGACAACAGAGGAATAAAGATTTCACCCTTTTCCCCCTTCATCCCGTTTCCTCCATCCAAACCTTCCTTCTTTTTTTTATATCACTTGTTTGAGCCAATAAATGTGGGTATTGTGTTATTACTGTTGGATGATGGACAGTCCACTGTTCTACTGTCAATGAAGATGATGTTGAGAATGTACATACATATTTATGCAAATAAATGATGTTAGGAATCCCGATTCTGTGTCTTTCTTTACAATTTGTACTGAAAATAAACCCAGAGCACCATAATGGGCATCTCTCTCCTGTCTGTCTTCTGCCCGGGTTTAGATTGTTTCAGCTCAGCCTCAGAAAATTCCTGTTTTACGTAATTCAAGCTGTACTTGACCTGGTGGGCTCAGGTCAGATTTTTTTTTCGCCAAAAAGCTTGTGTACTTGCTGACGTCAGAAGCTGAGAAACTTATTTAAGAAACTTTTCGAACGGAAGAAGCCAAAACGGGGTCATCAAATGGTGTTTGCTGGTTGATACAAAACCTGTTGCAGTATTGATAAATGAATTCACAGAAGGCACAAGATGGATAAAATGATCTGCACTCAGGGCTCACATGACTGATAACACATGCTGTGCCTTTGAGAAACATTTATCAATTGACCACATGGTGCAACTGAATGACGGTCAACATGAAGCAAAAAAAAAACAAGCTTATGTGGTGTAATTTGATTTAATCATTAAGTAATTTGGGCTCAAACCACGTTCGTAATATATTTATCAGTATTTTGCACCAGTGCAAAAATACACAGCTTACATAATCTTCAATCTTGACTTGTACACACTCTTGTTCTCAGTGTGACTTACTAAATCTCTTGTAGGCTTTTTTTTCAGTGCTTCCTATACTGGCACACACATTGTTGAGCTTAATAACTTTATATATACAAAAAGATAAAGCTGTAGAAAAAAAGGAGATTGAAAATGGAACAAGCAAAAGCTGCAGATGGATATCTGCCAAAGTGGCGCTCTAATCACTTGCCAAGACAGAAAGGAGAGAAAAAAAAATCCGTTTTAACTTTGGTTGTGTTGCAGTGCTCTGCTGCCATCCAGCAGCAAACAGTGGTACTGCAGCAAATACTCTGACTTCCAGTTTATAGGAACAACTTTTTTCCTCCAAATTTCCCAATGCCCATATATTAAAAACAAACAGACAATTACATATGACCCACTTACTGCATAATAAAAGTGCTTCAAAGATGTTAAGAGTTTGATGAAATGACTCAGACTTACTAATGATTATTATTTTTCCTGAATTAACTATTTTTTCACTGTAAACATTAGAATAAACAATGGCTCATTGTCGAACCAGTCGAACAAAGCCCACATTCCCTCCAATTGTTGTGATATTAAAATACAAAAAAGTAAAACCTTGCTCTCAGTGCATGTTGGATAGCAGATGTCAGACAGTTATTCACCAGTCTTGACTGGACTTCTGCTTGATGAATTTTAGGGACAAGTAGTAAAGAGCCATGAAGACTAGACAGACTGCCAGCAGCACCAGATAACACGAGTACAGAGGGTGTTGGTTCATGTTCATCACACCCACCACCTGGAGAGGAAGAAAAAGAAAGTAAAGATGATGGACAAAACAATTCCAACAATTTTAAATCCCGTTTTAAACACTAAATACTGCTTTAACTCAATATTCTGTGATAATTCCTGACATGTAAACCTTGGAAATCATGCACTAATTCCAATAGAAGGTAAATTATACTTTAATTTTGTTTAATGCATTGCAGAAATATAGATGGTACACTTTTTTAAGTCTCGTGCATCTTTGTGTTTGACATTGAACTTACATGAATGCCGTCGATTTGTATGGTGTGGTTATTGATAGTGATTGGGTACTTGTTGTCTCTGAACTGAACCTGTAGCATTCCCTCAAAGCCCCAACGCATAAAGGAGATGTAGGACAGCCATGATGCCACTGGAGCATTAAAGAAGATTATAGATTAAAGAATCATGTACTGTGGGTATGTTTACACTTATTTTCATTTTTTAGTACAAACTTCTTAAAGTAAATTACTATTTCCTCACCCAGCCACATGTTCTGCAGACTGATGACAAACCCCCCAGTCAGATAGAAGACAGTGAACAATGAATTGCCCATAAAGGATGAGGTTTGCAGGGTAGGCAGCGCTGCAGCCACAAACAGAGCCATGGCCCGGCTGCAGTAAACCATCAGCCACACCAACAGGAAATTGAGCAGGAATCGGTCCGGAGCATCATTAAGGCCGGCCAGCCAATAGATGGGAAGACCATAAACCAAAGTAAACACACAATGCTCTGGTAGCTCCCCCAAGACCTAAAAATGCAGAAAAAAATACAATTATATATCCTTCTGCCAATGTGATATTCCAGCATGGAGCAACACTGACCCCTACTGGACATTTTAGGCTCCTTCTATTGGTTTACCTTAGCAAAGAAGTATGAGGTGACTGAGTACATGCCATCCTCCAGCTCGTGGTAAAGCATGGCTCTCTCTGTGTGACCTTCAGGAAACATTATGACACTTATGATACTTTTAGCATGACTTATTTACAAAAGTGGAAAAGCTATTTGCATTCTTTACTCAAGCCAGAGTAGAATTAACACAGTGAGCATTACAAGTTTAAGACCCGAATTGAAAATGTTATTTAAGTAAGAGTATCATTCAGAGTGGGTTGTTTTATAGTGTCATATTATTACTGTACATTATTATTATTATTATTATTATTATTATTATTATTATTATTATTATTATTATTATTATCATCACTATAGAACACAAGGAGGAATGTTTTAGAAGTACACCATATCGTCTTTGTTTTTAAGTGGCTTTCATGTAGAGGGGTACAAATGCATTTCTTTCCATCTAATGTTTTAGCGGATATAAAGCAACTCATATCAGAATCTACTGAAGGCTGACATTCACATCAGCAGGTGAAACACTAGTGGAAATGATGGCGTCACTACACATGTGCTGGCCACTTTAAAACTAAACACCTGCAGATTTTGAATGTACTGAATGTTATACTCAAGCTTATAATATGACACAATCTGAAACATTATTTTGAATGAGAAATATTTGCAGATTTTTTTTATGATCAAAGATGTGGCAGCAGGCAGACACAAACAAATATCATGTTTGTTCTGTTTTGTTTTGTTTACTGTTACAAGAAACCAAAATTAAATCCTTGACATGCTCTGTCCTGGATGCGTTTCATCATCTTTCTGTTTTGGTCTCTATGGAGCATGTGCAGAAGGAAGTATGTGGATTTGGAGAATGGAACAATACTTGGCAGAGTTCAATGACTTAAGACTGATTCGTGATTAAATATATCACAAATGCATGCGGTGTCTACAACCTTTGATCCACCATCGTGTTGATCTCTGAAGCTGTGAGTCACAGATGTCACTTAACCTTGACCAAAGAACTGAACTTGATCCTTGATGGTTATTGATATCTAAGGCCTTATCACACTCTTGTTATGTGATTAAATGAGATCATTATATAGTCTAATAAAACAAAAGATCTCAGAGTCCACCTGAGTCTTTAATCTTGTCTGATATCACAGTGAACGTAAAATAGTCGTCTGTCTGGTTAATCATTTTAACGTCTGCTGTTATAATCACGTACATTACATTTAACCACCTTAAGCACCGTATCTTTCATCAGTCTAGCTGTTTGTCATTACTCACATTTAGCTATGACGTCCAGCACCACAGCGAATGGCGTGAGAGCTCCGATCATGTAGAGGAGTGCCACCGTGTCCTGAATGGACAGTCGCTCCTGTCCTGCTCCGTAGTAAAGACAACCGACCAGCAGGGACATGAGAAGGGCCTCGAAGCCGTGGACCAATAAGGTGACCAGGTCTCTGTAGTCATTATACATGTGACGCCTGGGAGGGAAATACCTCACTTTTACTAATTCCTCGATGTTTTTAGATCTGTGTTTTTTAGATTTGTGTGTGTGTGTGTGTGTGTGTGTGTATGCTCTGTAGGGAATATATGGGAGAACAGGGATTTCTGTTATGTATATTATTTGCTGTATTGTTTTATGTAAAGCACTTTGAGCTGCTTTTTTTTGCATGAAAAGTGCTCTATAAATAAAGATTGATTGATACGTTCATTTCACATGAGTTGCTGTATGTGTGTTGTTCTTACCTAATGAGGACAGTAAATTGGTGGAGTTTTCCTGGTAGTCTGTTTATTTGCTGTGAAATAGTGATCAGCTGTTCTCCTTCCACTACCCCAGGCTGCTGAGAACTGAGGAGGTGAAGGCAGAAAAATCGATCACAAACAAGTTCATGGTTTCCACAGACCCACAAAAACCTATTTTAGGTCTCCTTGGGAAACAAATTTACAAAAGGATGGGCTGGTTTTGCCATACTATCTACTATCTACTCCCCCCACCCTGTTTTTTTCAATGTTATTTTTATTGGAATCAAGGTTTTAAAAAAGTGAGTCAGACAAGAAAAAAAACCCAATACTTTTGGATTTTCCACATAACATACACACAATTCCCACCTTACAAAGTCCTGGGTACTGCACCCCAAACTGAGATTTAATAAACAAATAAAAGCAATAAAATGAGTAGGTATGGCACTCATCAGGCATAAATAATTAAACAAAAAGAAAAAGAGAGTGGAGATGGACTACGAGACAGATTTGAGAGCGCATTAGCTTGTGTTGGGCTGCGTAGCAAATATCTACATTTTTACACCTTCAAAACAGTACCTGAGCCCTTTTTATATACATCGTCTTGCTACTATGAATTATTTTTTTTACATTTTACATCACTAGGAGTCCACTGCTCCTACTCTGCAGTGTGTGTTCTAGTGATGGATTAAAAGCAGAAGGATAATTTCATCTATAGTCTGACAAATAAAGAATCTTAATCTTCATTTTATTTTCATCCAATTACAGAAAGCACCTCTATTATTTTTATAGGAAAATGAATTCATATTATTGTTATGTATATGACAATTGGTGAACCAAAAAAATTAAAAATCACTCATTTTAGGCCTCGACCCTTGGTTTGGGAGAGACGGCTGTACGTACTAAGAGTTAGCCTTCAGGGGTTTGTAGCTGAGGAGCTTGAATATGAAACAGGAGAAGCAGTGAGAGTGAAAGAAATGGAATTTGGGTCCAAAGAATTAGATTTTTAAGACTCTGACTCAATACTTTCTGTTGTATTCATAATTTTAGTGTGGTTTGGTTAAGTTTATACGTTAAAATACATAATTCAGTTTAAGAAAATATTAGGCTTTGGGTTAAAGTACAACTGCAGCCTGTTTGTCAGACAGCCCTGAAGGCAAACGCTGCCCGTGTGAGTTCTTTAAAGGATGATTAAAGCTGAAGTACAAATCCTTTTTTTCACATTAAGTTGGAATAACTTTGTTTTCAGACACATTATTCTTTTTTATTCCTATTCATACACATCAGTAATCACCTTTGACCTGGTAAAATGACTACATACTGAGTCCCAGTTACACTTAATCTATCAAGAATAAATCACAATCATTTCATGAGAAGATGCAAAAATATGTTTAATCTACGTTTATGTTCAACAGTGTGTTTCATTTAGGGTTACACTCTAAAGCTAAGTTTGGGATGGATAGGTTTTTTTCTTTTAAATTCTGCAAAAAAGCAAAAGTGGTTTGATGCTTCTGTAGAAATTTTTGCTCAAGAGGATATAAATCTTTGAAAAAGTGGAGTAAAAGTAAAAACAGTAACTGTCTCAGGTTGTAAGAGGACTTAATAAACTCTACAGGTGTTTGCTTATGTTCTATGCACATGCTCTATGACCATAAATAACAAAACGTGCATATAAATTATATGGAGCTACCTGTCATCGGAGGTTATTGATGTGCTGCTTCCATCTGGTTTCCACATATGATCTTCTGTGTCTTTCACTTTTTCTTCAAACTGTTCCGCCAGAACTCGGGCCCGCTCCAAACATTCAGCCTCTTGCTCTGGACTGCGGCGGTCTATACTGATCAGATCAACTGGACACAGATAGACCAACAAAAAAGACTGATAAAACATTTGGAAAAAAGGGTCGGATTTAACCCCACAGTAGATGTGAGAGTGACCAGTAAGGGTGCATTTACCCATCAGGACCTCAGCACCAGATGAGGACACTGATCTGCCTCTGTTACTGGTTTGTCCTCCCAGTCTGTGATGCCTTCACTTTCCTCTGCACGCACACTTACCATAGAAGTCTGATGGGTTGCAGTACCGTGGGCAGGGGTATCCCAGGGCGGTGAAATATGGCACCATGTCCCGAGCAGGTCCGCAGTAAACAGCTGAACCCGACGACAGCAGGACGACGAGGTCAAAAAGCTGGAAGATGTCGGAGCGAGGCTGGTGGACCGACAACAGGACCAGACGGTTTCCCCGGGCCAGACGGGACAGCGTGATCACCAGGTTGTGGGCAGTGAAACTGTCCAAGCCGGAAGTGGGTTCATCCAGGATCAAAATACCTGAAATACAAAAATCAAATCAACATTAACCTCCTGAGACCCAGGAAAGTACAAGTTTTGCCTATTTTTACATTTAAAAAAATTGCCTTTATTGGAAACAGCACAATGCAACAGTCTTTTCAGATACAGAATACAGATATAGAATGTCCTTTGCAGTGGCCATCTTTTTTATTTATTTATTTATTTATTTTTTCCCGTACAGAGGATGGGTCTCGGAGGATACAGGCTGAGAACCTGAAGTCTACAGAGGAAATAAGTAGTTTTATTCAACTAATGTCCTTAATTTTACTTGTAATTTTAATTTTCTTCTTTCACTATATTTTCTGCTATGCTCATTAAACGTGACTGCATGATGAATTTATTTACTACTTGCTCCCTGGCTTGCTTTTCTTTATAATATATATAAATATAATGTAATAAATGACATCATTATGATACTACAGTTATAGATTAAATTCCGCAGCAATACATAGAATATGTAACTAAAACAAGTCCCACCATTACCACCTTAATGCATTTATAAGTGAATAATATATAGACGAGTGACACATTCAAATTAAAAACTAAACTGGTCTCTTCAGAGATAATAATGCTCTAATCCACAGGGCACAAGAACACACCAGCATTTTGCACTTTTATTTCTGGTGCTTTAATTACCTTGTGACTGTATTTTTGTATTGTTAGGACTTCAACCTGTGGAGTATTTCTGTACTGTGGTATTGTCTCTTTTATTAAAACACCAAAGTATGTCCTCCAACATGAAAGTCTCCCATTGGCTTAGGCTATAACAGTATTTTCTTTATTTCCTCAAAGGCAGGGCCATGTGTACAGATATACTTTTATCAAACCATGCTGATGGAAGAAAGAATTCCATTAACCCATAAAGACCCAAACAGCCACCAGTAACACAAACCATCTACAGATATAAGCTGGTTCATACCCGTTGATCCACTAATCCTGTCAGTACATGTAAATAATTGGTGTAAAATGCTTTTTTTTGTTTGTTTGTCATCTTTTCATGGTCATCAAATATGACCCATTTGACTGCTTAGAGGCTCTGTTGTGAATGTGGAAACACCGTCATCTTCTACAGTAATAATTCACCAGTAAAACCCATGGAGTTGCATCAGTGATAGTGGATGGACACACTTGTTTTTACATTCAGTTAGCAATAACTGAACTGATGATGTTTTCTTCACTTTCTTTTGTTTTGATACAACTCACTTTGAATTTATTCAGATTTTTCATTAACATCTACATGATCTGTGAATTCAATACAGGAAAATACATGATTTACACCGAAAAATTCAAAATCCAGAGGATAATATTATTTTTAAAAATTGGTGATAAACACGAGGACATAGAGAAAAAGTCATTTTGGATCTAATACCAAAGTAGCACTGGGTGTTTATGGGTTAAATTGGTGTTTCCCAACCTTTTTTGTCTCGTGACCCCATTTTAACATCACAAATTTGTGGTGATCCCAGATGTTGAAAATACAGATTTTTTTTTTTTTTAATTTTGCTGAAATTAATTTGTTTTTGATCATGTTATAGTTTTCGAACTATGTTGCAAATAAACATTCATTTTAGACACATTTAGTCTATATAATGTATTTTATTATGGACGGAGGCAGAACAGCCAGGTTCAGATTACTGCACAAAGTGAGAATTAGATTTTCCTTGGTCAGAACATGTACAGTCAGTCCAGCTTATATTAACAAGGATGAAAGTTAATACTGAACAAACAACAACTAAACTATGAAATATGAAAGAGCTGCAGCATCTGAAACCGACCACAGTGAACATGTGACAGATAAACAGTACCACAGTGCTTCAGTTTGTCATGCCTGTTATGGATTGGGATCGTCTCTGTCAACTCACCAGATATTTTTTAAGGTTTGTTTTTTTTTAAAAATCAATTAATAGAAATTTCAGGCGACCGCATTTGAACTCCAGGTGACCCCACATGGGGTCCTGATCCTAAGGTTGAAAAACACTGGGTTAAATGATTCAAACATTTAGTTCATTATTATTATATATTTGATGTAGTCTAAAACTTCATGCTACAGTTGAAAAGACGTCTCTCTCTCTCTCTCTCTCTCTCTCTCTCTCTCTCTCTCTCTCTCTCTCTCTCTCTCTCTCTCTCTCTCTCTCT
>JAQQZY010000008.1:19172571-19186002 GCA_030068375.1 Ostorhinchus rueppellii
CTCTCTCTCTCTCTCTCTCTCTCTCTCTCTCTCTCTCTCTCTCTCTCTCTCTCTCTCTCTCTCTCTCTCTCTCTTCTTCTTCTTTCTCTCACCAGGATTCCAGAGAAGTTGCACAGCGATGCTGACTCTCCTCCTTTCTCCTCCTGAAACACCCCTCACATAGTCATTTCCCACTCTGGTGTGTGCACATTGTCGCAGCCGCAGCTCAGCAATGACATCATCTACCTATAGAAAACACAAAATACAACACGGTTTTTACTGCTAACAGCTGATTGGTTCCATGTGTTGGTTTTGGGTTTAGGATGCTGTACATATTCAGTTCTTTTAACCACTTACCCTCTTGTCCCTCTGAGCTTTCGTGAAGTGGGTGGGGAGCCTCAGTTTGGCAACAAAGACGAGAGTCTCACGGACAGTGAGGTGAGGAAGAAGGCGGTCATCCTGGCGAACATGAGCGATGGTCTTCCTCACCACCTTGGGTGTGTTAGGCTTCCTATTGATCAGAATCTCGCCGGAGGTTATTGTCCCACCCTCATCCCGGCAGGTTATGATGTCAAGCAAAGACGTTTTACCACAACCTGAAAGAAAGTGATTATTTATTATTTATTTGGACGTAAAAAGATCTTCTGCCTTTCTAGATCTTTTCATAATTATAAATTATGCTTTTTTTGTCTTAAATTTTTGATCCAAGGAGATTTCAGCATTTCCTAAATGGTTTAGACAATGTATTGCGGATCATCCTTCAACACAGACATTCTTAAAAGAGTGTTAGCCATGAAGAATAATATTCCAAAAAGGGTAGCGCATCTTAAATTTCCATATCAAAGTGAACAAAACCCTTAAATTTCACTTCTTCAGAGCACTCAGATGAAGATTATTCTGATTTAGCTAAAAAAATATGTGAAATATGAGGCTTTTGTCATCTTGATTTACTGTCTTTTTAGTTTTTGGATTAATCAGACACAGGTGATATTTGTGTCTAACCTGAGCTGCCGATGACAGCGAGCATTTGCCCGCTGTGAACTTGCAGGCTGAGTTTGTTGATGGCCATCTGCTTGTCTCCATTTATCTCCCATGGCAACTTGAACTCTGACAACCTCTCATACCAAGGAATCTGTGCTGCTGTGTCCACCTGGAAACACACACATTTCCAAGGCATGCAAACACAAACTATGGATATACACAACTATGACTGAGCTGTAGAGCAGGATAGTTATATAATAAAAGAGCTGCTGTCCAAGAGTTACCTCATATTGCAGGTTGTTGACCTCCAGCTCATTGCACCCTCCACTGTAGGTGAAGTAGAGACTGCTGTCTTCTTCAGACGAGAACAAATCTGTGTCTCTGCACTGTTAACAGACAAGCAGAAAGGTCAAGCAGTTTTGTTCATTGAAACTCTTCCTTCAATACATAAGGCAATGAAATCTGTGAAAGCAAAATAATTCTATGAGCGAAAACCTTGCTTCAGCATTTTACTGCATCACTCAAGATTTATGACAATAGGAAAACTAGATATACTATATTTTTTCTGCTTTCAATGACAACTTTATTTTAATTATTATTATGAGCACACATGAACAAAGGTAAACTGTGCATCTGTGGGTTCATTTATGCTTGTATGTGTTTGTGTGTGTGCAAACAGTTGCCTGCGTCAGAGTCCATTTATCTTGATGCTGTGCAAACCTAAAAATAACATCAATTTCTTTGGAAGTTAAAGGGTGCACGTGGTTACACCACATCTACACAATCTGCAGTTTACATAATGTATATTGTGTCCTACATATGAAGATGTCATGTAAAATGAATGGTGACATCAATGTTCACTTTAAACTACCGTGCGTTTCCTCATTTAGCATTTAACGTACTGATATAATATAAACGTGTGCAAGTCAGACATGTCTGATTTTTGCACCTGTTTTTACCACAATCTTTTTGTTCTAAAGTATTATGTGAAACCAGAACAAGCAGACTTAGAAAGAAAGTGAAACATTTATAATTAAGTTATTTTCATGCATAAATGAACCTGGCCAGAAGATTTAGGATTCTCTATTCTTACATTTGTAAAAACAATACAAACTTTGCACACTTGAACATTAAAGTTTATTCTTTGATTGGCATAAACACATTATTTCTCAGCTATGTGCAAAAATGTTTATTTATATAGTGCATATTTTATGGAAAAAATATAAAATAATTTATTTTAACAGGCTACTAGATGTGATTATTAGTTATATTTTTCTTAAAGATGATGCACTGAAGCTAAATAACATTAATTAATTCTTCATTGTACTTTTCTTTTTTACTTTGATTTCAAACATTTATAAAATAAGCAATAAAATATACTACACACACATATAAAGACCTGCCATTGAAATAAGGTAGCCCATAAGGATAAAGGTACAAAGAAGAGGATACAGTTCCTAGTCCTACCTCCTTTGTCTACTAGACTTAATCAAACTGATTTAAGCCACAAAAACCAACAGCTAAAGTAAAGATCTACAGTGAGTAGACAACTGAACACTAGAAATGTGAACACAGAAAAAAAAGTAACAACTGAATTTTAGACACCTAAGATTTAACATGCAAGTATCTATCACATGGCCTTTGCTCACATGTAACATATAAGTGGAATCACATCAGCCTTATGGAAAAAAAGGAAACATGTGCTAAAGGTTTACACAAAACCTAGTGGACTGACCTGTGAGGAGCTGTAAGTGTGCTTGGCATCAGTGTCCATGTCCGAGTCCATACTGATGAAGGTCAACGCCCCTGTTGTCACTGGTGTTTGAAGTGTCTCTGTTCTTTATACGTGTTCCTGCCTTTTCACCCCTCTGTGCTTTTTTCTTTGTTCGATGGCGACTCCAGTTCAACTGAAGATCTCCTCTTGTGTCAGTTTACGAGCCTCTTCTCTGTCATGTCATGTCAGCGGATCTTGTGCTCTGTCTCACCAGTCACTGAGATTGTGGTCACAGTGTAGGATTTGAGGACTGACCTCCTCAAATGAGTCTACTCAAGGGTGTTTTTCTTTTTTGTCCACTTTATGCAGCTCTAGATCAAAGTTCTTTGAGATAACGTAGCATTCACTGTGTGTTTATGGTTCCAGTGTGACAGCCCTGCACTCTGAAAACAGTAACTGGGTGCCATGAAACAAAGTCTGATACCGTAAGATCACTGCATTTTAGAGTTGCACATGCTGTGGTGGATATAAACTAAAAGATCTGAGACGGACTGGACACGGCTGCTGTTTGGACAAGCAGATACTGGGCCAAAGAAATGAACGGATCCTATTCAATGCAGGAAGTGGAGCCAGATAAGGGGACCAAATGTAGAGAGTCTTTCAAGTTTGTGTCGGAGGCAAAGAGGGATGCATGGAAGGAGATCGGAGAGGAGCGATCAGAGCCGACCTGCAGCCTCAGTGTCAGCAAGATCTCCTACACAGTCAGGTACAACACACACACACACACACACACACACACACACACACACACACACACACACACACACACACACACACACACACACAAACACAATTATTACAATCAAAAACAAAGAAATAAACTTATATTTGCCCCACTCTCAGCCTGGAGGGGACAGTAATAGTAGTTAATATCTCTGCATTCATTATTTTCTCATATGAACACTGCTCATGTCTGTGTGTGTTTGTGCATGTGTGTCGTAGTGAGCGTTTGGGTCCATGGTGGGACTTACCCTCCTACAGGAAGCGATGGACTCGACAGATTCTCAATGATGTCTCCTTCCACGCAGACAGTGGGCAAATCATGGGCATACTGGGAAATTCAGGTAGACATTCAGTTTAATACAAACACAAAAGTATTTGAACAGAACAAGACAAATCAACCAGTAGTAATCATATTTAATTTGATGTGTTTATAAATGACTGTACCCGGTATCTGTTTAACCCATAAAGACCCAAACATCCACTGGTAAACGATATCACTTACTGTTATAAAAAGTTGAATAACTGTAGCTCCATTAATCCTATCAATACATGTGAATAATTGGTATAAAACGCAGTTTGTCATCTTCTCATGGTCATCAGATATGACCCATTTGGACGATCAGAGACTTTATAGTGTACATGGAAACACCATCATCTTGATTCACCAGTAAAACCCATGGAGTTGGATCAATGACAGTGGATGGACACACTTTGTTTATGTTCATTTCATGATATATTTTACACTTTTTTTTTTTTTTTTTTTAATTTTCTGGAGTTTTCACTTTTTTGAATAAATAACCCTTGAGCTTATTTTGAGCTTTAATGAACATCTACATAATCAGTACATTAAATATAGGAAAATACCACATTTTTACTTAAAAAGCCAAAATACAGAGGGTAATATTAGAGTAAATGTTGATAAATGACTTAAAAAAAGGTTAAAAAATACAGATGAATTGATTTGGGAGCTGACACAAAAGCAGCACTGGGTCTTTATGGGTTTATTTTAAGATCAAAATTCAATGAAAATGGCTCTAATTTAGCACAAAAAAACCAAACAAACAATATGCCATCTAGTTACCTCTTTAGTGTGAGAGGTATTCTATGTCTTACTCAGGAAACACTGTCTGTGAGCTCTACATGTGTGTTTGTGTACTTTGTGTTGTAAAGGCTCAGGGAAGACAACATTATTGGATGCCATCTCAGGGAGGATTGGAAACTCTGGCACACTTTTGGGTGACATTTTCATCAATGGCAGGAAACTGAAGAGAGAAGAGTATCAGGACTGTTTCTCTTATGTACTTCAGGTAAAACACAAACATAATCATTCACAGCTTTAAGAATTAAATAATTTCTCTACAAAACTCATGCTTGTTTAGAAGGAGATTATAAAACCCAGACCTTACTCATACATGAAATAAACGCTGAATAATATGTAAAAAAAAAACAAAAAAAAAATCATTAGAACAGTACGAGGATAGAAAATGAGTTTGAAAGTGGTACTAATCACATACACAGAGGCCTTTTCCCTTTTCTCTTATTCCCATAAAACATGTCTGACATCAGGTTAATCTTTGCCCTTATGTGTGGCTGCAATACCATGGAAAAACTGTGCACTGTATGTGTTTTGGTTGCCTTTGGTTCCTCTAACCTCCATATAAGTGCACACCATCATCACTCCATTTTGCAAAAACTCCTCAAAAGGTTGCCCTGGCCTCTGTATGAAATTAACTTAAGACCCTTGATAGCCTCCTCATATACTTAATCTCTCAATGAGAGGTGCTCAAGTGTATCCAAAGCCTGAATTAAAAGCACTGGCTTAAAACTGGCCTTGCTTCCTCTAAAAATCATCTCTCTCTTCAGCTGATAGCACCCCCTCTGCTCTCTAAGCCTCGTCATTAACTTCCCCTGCTAAGCTGTAGATGAGGAGGCGATATGAGCACCTGATATTAAAGTCATTCAGATGAGAGACTAAGGAGAAGAGGGATTGGGAGGCGCCACGTGTTAATTAAGGAAGGCAGGCAGTTCAGGCAGATCAAGCACTGAGGATGTGTGTGTACTGTATTTCTGAGCACACACGAACACACAAATATAGAGAATGTACTATGTTTAATGAATGTGTTCCAAAAATACACTTTTCTGGAGCCTAAAGTGTGATGATGAAAGCTACTATGGAATAAGTTTGCTTTACGTAAACAATGACAAAGACCAAAATCACATTGAAACCCCTTTATTCCCCAAACCTTGAGCCAGGCCTTAGAGGAGGATGCATGCGTTAAATCACATACTAACCTGAGGTACTTGTACTGAACATCTAATGCAACTTTGTATTTCAACTCCATCACATTTTAGATGTAAATATTGTCCATTTTACATCACTACATTTGTCTGATAGCTTATAATCTTTCATCTACTTCCTGTCTGGTGGAAATTGCCTTCACTACCTTCAATAGAGTTATTTTTGTGATAAATGGAAGGATTAAGTGCTCCCTTAAGCTAAATAAACTCTTTAAAGTCTCCTCGGATTAGCTGTAAAAAGCATTGACACAAGCCTGACGACAGGCCTCTTTTTATAAGTTTGTGAAAAGTTAACTATGAAGGGTTATGTGATCCTCACTGCACAAAGTGGCAAACATTCATTCATTTATTTTGCTGAACTGCTTAGGAATCTTTAATTGTTAGTATATATTTTACATGTGGACATAAAGCACACACTACATCTGTCCCTCTGCATTTAACCCATCACTAACTGAACACACAAATTCAGGGGTAAATGAGGGTAAGTGCTTTGTTCAAGGGCACATCAACCAATAGTTTCTCTACTGGTCCTGGTAGTTGAGCCAGAGAAACTTCAGTACTAACCTGATTCTCCAGCCTCCTAGGACACGGCAGCCCACACAGTCTAGAGGGGGTCTAGAGGGGGTCTAGAGGGGTGTGCTGGAGCCCATTCTGGCTACCTGTAACAAACATATGATACATTAAATCATCATATCGACGCCTTCTTAAAATAATCACCCAAGTCATTTTTTCAGATTTTTCAGCAAACACAAAAAAACTGAACCATTTGTTGGATATATGATATTTACTAACACTTTTAATCAAAACAGTTATGACAACAGATGCCTCTTGACACACAAACAACAAAGTCAGTCACACATGGAACATGAGAGAATTAAATGACTTAGGTAAATTTTCGAAAATGCAAAATTACTTTAGCAATTATTTTAAGAGGATGACGATATATTATATATTAAAGGTACAGATTGGTTAATTCTCCTATCAGTGCCATTGACCAAGGTACTGATTCAGCGTTGGGACCTAAGGCCTTCACTGGCAGCTCACTGCTCCTTATGTGTGGTAATGCTAACTGCTAATACTAGTTACGTACTGTATGTATTAGGATAAGATGCAAAAACAAAATTTACCTGCAAACTTTATAGAGTAGTCTAAGTAGTGTTCACTGGTAGTGGGCAGAGCCGGCCCAAACCTCCACTGAGCCCTAAACAAAATTGGATTTGGGGGCCCTCTATTTTGTTTTTTTCATTTTATTTTTTCTCCTCTTCATCTTTCCTCCTCTTTCTTTTTTCAGTCCCAGAAGGATACGTCCTTTTTTGTGACATTGTTTTGACTGGAAGTACTTGTGAATTGGATATATAGTGCGTACTACACAGCAGGAGGCACACATTATGGTGCAGTAAGAATCACTAGACCGACATCAACAGCACCACATAAAATCAGTTTTTTGTACAATAGTATAATTTTGATTGTATATAAATCATGCATGCAAAAACAAATTTTTTTAAAATTGCTCTCGGGGGCCCCAAGTTGCAACGGGGCCCTAAGCAGGCACCTAGTTCGCTTATGCCTTGGGCCGGCTCTGGTCATGGTGAACGTTCACACTGTGACATTAGTAGTTTTACTTAAATAATGGCTTGTCAAAGAATAAATATTTTCCCAATGTCATCTCCTCACTAGGCTTAACTCATGGGTGATCACTTTTAGAACAATGTCAATGAGTATGAAGGATCTGTCTGCCTCGCTGCATCTTTTTTTACCTGCTCTTTTATTGTTTCTTTTATTTTCTTGCTCTGCTCATCTCCTCTGTCTCTCAGAGTGATAACCTGCTGAGTTATCTGACAGTAGAAGAGACTCTGACCTACACTGCTCAGCTGGCCTTGAGGAAACATTCAGCTGAAGCCATCAAGAAGAAGGTGACGTCTGAAAGCTCCCTCGCCTGTCCACTCCATTAGTTTTCCTTTAGCTTAAGCCTGGAAATGTTCACTGAAAAGAATCACAAAATTTAGGCAAAAAGTGGATATGAGTTAATTATTAATGCAGACATAAAGCAGACTTAGGACTGAATACACATTAAGGCAGTTCTGTTTTTTTTAAAAATTAGTTTTATCGTAAAAACTGCACGTTCAATATTTTTCACTTATCATCACAAATAAACCTTGTAAGTACTCCTTGATAATATGTCATCATTTTTATTGAAAAAATTTTTGACAAAAGATAAAAATACATTAAGTACAATTTTATAAAGGTGTTTTGTCATAGGTAGGGCTTGACCTTTTCTCCTGTGCAGGTGTCTGCGGTGATGGCAGAGCTGAGTCTGACTCATGTGGCCCACAGTGTGATTGGAGGTCGAGTTTTTCCAGGGATTTCTGGTGGTGAAAGAAGAAGAGTTTCCATCGCCAGTCAGCTACTCCAAGACCCAAGTGAGTATCTGTGGAGCAACAAGGTGGAAACAAAAGCTATAATTCATGTTGCAAAACTCATTCTCTTAAACTAAAATAAAAACATTTTTTTCGAAAAAAAAAAAATTAAAGCTACCTAAAAACTAGAGAGAATTCCAACACTGCAACAAGAAGTAAAACAAGATAGAAATAGAATTGCAGGAAAAATTTGCTTTGCTTTCATTTTAAACCTTGATTTGTAATGTGGTCCCTACAGCACTTTGTACTAATAAAAAGGATGAAAATTAAAGATGACAGTTGTTTTAAAACAATAACATGGTTTCAGTTAATATGGGACATTTAATAAACAGTGGTGTAAATCATATTAAAGTCAAGCGTTCTTTTCCCACTTCTGTAAAGTCAGGCTTTCCTTGTTGCAGCTGAATAACTATATCAATAACAACCACTAGTTTGTTCTTCAAAATGAAGTGAATCAAAAAACATAAAACAACAATAAACAATTTTCAAAACCATAATAATATCCAATAACAAAATAGATCTGAGTAGAACAAACATGACTAATAATGGATGCTGATGATTTTACTGAATTTGTTCCTCATTATGAAGATGAGCAGGATATGTGGGGTAAATGAAGATGACTATCAAAAGTTTTTGGACCTTTGGGAAGGACAGTTAGAGTAGGAACATGGCATAAGGCTGACTGTATCATCCCGAGGACAGAATAAAAGTTCAGCATAAAACCTGCCTCCCCCCAAAGAGTCTTAAAAGTCCAAGCTGAAGGGGAAACAAAGGGTTCTGAGCAAAAGATGAATGAGGGAAAGACAGAGCAAAGGACAGAGGGAGAGATGGAGAAGAGTAATGAAAGACCAGGTTATCGCTCTCGCCAAAGGAATAAGCAGGGACCCACCTCCAACTGCGTGTGTGTGTGTGTGTGTGTGTGTGTGTGTGTGTGTGTGTGCCTGTGCGCATCCCAGGTGTAGTTTATCAGGTCTTCTGTGCTCCAGGGAGGATGAAGGGTCTCAATCCTCATTCAGGATTAAAATGGCCATGGACACACACACACACACACACACACACACACACACACACACACACACACACACACACACACACACACACACACACAGAATTACACATGAGTAATGAGAAGTTCCCTTTTGCTGCCTCTCCAATCAACCAGGAAATGAATTAATCTCACAATTAAAGCATCTGCTAATTCCACTCTGCTTTCATAAAGCAAAGAGGCAATCTTTTAATTGTCCTAATTAGAGTAATTAACTTAAAAAAAAGAACTTACTTATCTTCACAAGTTAAGTTGGCCCCACTGAGAGTGTGCATGGACCACTTAATAAAAGTACATTTAAAGTTTCTACCATAAAGAAGGGAAACTTACTGGCCTGCCTTTGTCCTCTTGCTGGTGTTTTACTGTACTATAGAGCTGATGATGTCAGTGTCACGGTGTTGTTGCAGGGGTGATCCTATTGGACGAACCCACCACCAGTCTGGACAGCATGACTGCCAATCAGATTGTGGTGCTGCTCGCACAGCTGGCAAGGAGAAACCGTATCGTCATAGTAACCATTCACCAACCACGGTCTGAGCTTTTCAGGGTAAGTAACACAGATGTACAGGAAACAGATGTGTGAAGTAAGCTGTGAACTTTGGTGGAAGAAGTACTTATCTATTTCTTTAACGCTAAATTTCAACTGAAAACAGACCATAAGTAAAAGTTCTGAATTCAAAACCTTACAAGTAAATGCTTATCAGCAAAATGAAATTAAAGTATGAAAAGTAAAACTGGTACAAATATGTAATGTTTTTGGACTCATCATACTCTTGCATTTTACAGCAGGACATGTGTAAGTTTGAGCTTGTTTTAACTGTTAAAGACCTAGAACTACTTTTGTTGTGACTTCCAAGTGGATCCTTCAGTTTATCACAGACTTTTTAGACAAAATCCATGAAAAATTGTAATCGAAAAGTAAGTTAACCTGCCAGGAAAATGTTGTGGTGAGAAAAGTACAATATTTGCATCTGAGGGGTAGTGGAGTAGATGTATAAAAGCAAGATAATACTCCTCACCACTCTTTGGACGAGAAAAAGCTAAATGCACCTTAAAGGATGTTCATAAAAAGAGCAGTGACTGATTGGCGTGTCTGTCTTCAGGTCTTCAGCAGGATAGCCATCATGAGCTGTGGAAAGCTGGTGTTCTGTGGGCAGCCAGAGGAGATGGTTGACTTCTTCAGCCAGTGTGGATATGAGTGTCCAGAGTACTGCAACCCCTTTGACATTTATGGTACTAAATATTAACCACAAAGCCATTTGTTATGAAGAAAAGGTGAAAATGTGCACATAATGAGAATATACACCATAAAGTGTGTGATGAAGTTGTCATGTTTTGCAGTTGACTTCACCTCTGTGGACACTCGCAACAGTGAGAGGGAGGCCGCCACGTTCAACCGCATGCACGAAATCACCTCGGCCTATCAGAGGTCTGCCATCTACCAGAGCATGTTGGAGAAAATAGAGCAAAACCTGCAGCAAACAGACAAACCAGCCATCCCCTTTAAGAGCAAAGAGTCTCCCAATGGAGCCGCTAAACTGGAAGTTCTGCTCAGGTCAGTTCCTCCACAATTCCCTATTACATGAACTGAAACTATACTGTAACTGTATTTCCACATGTTAGCTGATTACAGATCAGTAAGAACATGGTAATAGTGTGAGTATGATGAAGGAAGGCTGCTGTAATTCTAAAGAAACCAGATAATGTTTTTGTATTAATAGTGAATTTATCTGGATAATATTAGACCAGAATTTATCTAACAGGTCGGATGTAGACATATTTTAGTCACAGTATATTGACCTGCTACTACCAAATACAATACTGTGCAAAGCTCCCAGGTCAACTATAAGGTCTGTTGGTTTAGCAAAATCCTAATGACCACACATGCATTTCTCAGACTCAGTCTTAAAATACAATCTGGATATATGTGAAGTATGTACAGCACTAAAAACAAACATTTTAGGGGAAAAACTGTTCCTTTAAATTAAACTGGTAGCATTTAGAATGAACTCCCTTTGTGCTTAATATGTATTTAGCCCTTTTGTTCTGACAATATTCAATTTATTGCATTCATTTGCTGATATTTTATACCTAGTTTCATTTAACATGTCACATTTTTCTTTGTGCTGCTTCTTTTACAGTTATTTTTGTGTCTTTTAAAGATGAGCACATATGTATTTTGTTATATCTGAAGAGAATGAGAAATGAATATGATTGTTTGTTCGGGGTTGGAAGAAAGTTAAAGTGGCCTGAGACTTTTGCACAGTACTGTGTGTTATATTAACCCTTTGATGCATCATGGTGACTACAGTGGACATCTCTTCTACAGCTGTTTTCTTCTATATTCATGGGTTTTGTTGTTTTAGTTCCATATCAGCCAACACAGTGGACACTCATGCATGATCTCATACACTGTCATTCATACCATTACTGTAACTCTGCTGTTCTAGATTAACCTGATCTACAGTAACATGTTTGAGTGTAAATCAAGTGCTAGTTGTTTTTAGTTTTTAATTAACAGGGGTTTTTTTTTTGTTTGCATATTATCTCCATGAAGTGAGTCCTAACTAGTATGAGAGTAGAAGTAGAGTATGCAAAAATGAGAGAAAACATCAGATTAGCTGCATTAAATTATTCAAGTATATCACTTTATGATATTGTTTCAAAAATTAAACACATGATGTACAAATGAGTGGACATTTTTGTAACTCCATAAAAGTAGTTTCATTCAAAAAATATCAATCACGTTATTTTTTTCATGCCTAAAGAGGAATAAAAACACCACGGACAAAACAACTTGACGAAAGGTTTTCGTAATTTATGCATCAAAGGGTTAAGGCAATGTTTGGATTAAAATGGAAATAATGAGCTAACAGAAGCTACTATCAGCTACTATATCTTTATACCTTAAATGTTAGACCACGTGTTTATATTTAATTTCATGGTGGCATGAAAATATTAGGTTAGTGTCAGATTTAATGTACAAGTACAGCAGTAATTTGTAGTGTTTTAATCAAATTATCATATTATTAGAGCTGTCATGTAAAGTGCAACTAACCTTTGACATATATAACTCCTCTGCTTCTTACATGTTACAGGAGATAAAAAATTTCAGTGTGATTACATGCCAACTGTTTGTGTGTTTTGTGAACAGACGGACTGTAAGGAACTTGTCCAGAGACAGGATGGGTGTCCTGATGCGTCTGTCCCAGAACCTGATCTACGGGCTTTTTGTGGCTTTCTTTGTCATGCACTTAGACAATGATGTCACCAAAGGGGCCATTCAGGACCGCATTGGCATCATCTACCAGAGCATCGGCGCTTCACCCTACACTGGGATGCTGAATGCAGTAGCCCTATGTAAGCTCCACCAACACCGTCCATCTGTATTCAGGGAAAGAAACACTAAAGGGTCCGATCAAGCAAAGGTGAACGACATGAAAAAGTAAATTTGCACACATCATTTATCAAGTGGGCTCTTTTTTTTTTTTAGCTAAAGGTCTGTATTTTATGGAACTGTTTTAAAATACCGCTTGTAGAAGAAAAGTTACAACCAATTTCATCCTTTGTACTTTTTATACCATAGTCATAGCTCGAATTTGGTGCAAAAATGACATGTAAAACTTTGAAAAATGTATTCAGTCTGTTGATTGTATAGATGATTGTTAAATTTCAAGTATTAGATTTTCATTATTTTGTGAATATTATTGATATTTATGAGTTTCAACATTTGAGTTGTTTCAAAGGCCCTGTCCACATGTTATCACAAAAATACAATTTTTCATTTTCAAGTCACTTATAATTCAAATATTTGAGTGAAACTTTCAGAACATAATGGTCTTTTGATACATTTTGAGTCATGCATACAATGCTAAACAGTCATCTAGGTGTTACTATGGCAACCTGTCCATGTGTTACCACATTCTCATGTCAATAAAACAGGGACTTTTCAAAATTTTATTCCAAAATTGATCTTCAGCATAGTTGAATATAATATCTAAAAGTTTTATTTCTACTTGATAACAATTTCTGTCAAGAACGGCAAGTTTTGAATGTTTGTGTTAAGCTTTGGGCGACACGGTGGTGCAGTGGGTGGCACTCGTGCCTCACATCTCACTCGTGGTTCGATTCCAACTCCTGTGTGGAGTTTGCATGTTCTCCCCGTGTCTGCATGGGTTTTCTCCAGGTACTCCGGTTTCCTCCCACAATCCAAA
>JAQQZY010000008.1:19189714-19234994 GCA_030068375.1 Ostorhinchus rueppellii
ATTATTATTATTATTATTATTATTATTATTATTATTATTATTATTATTATTATTATTATTATTATTATTATCTTGTTATCCTGTCCTGTATATGCAACCTTCCTTGTTGTAAATAGGGTAGGCATAGAAAAGCTGTTGGTTCAGCCTACACCTTTTGGCCATGTTTAATTTAGAAACCCTAACTGCATGTATGTATGTATGTATGTATGATGTTCTGACTAATGGACAAATAAATTAAAATAGTAAATAGTGATAGCTTGCTTAAGAAAGGTTAAATGAAGAGAAAAAAAATCCTTTGGGAACTGCCACAAAACTAGAACTGAGTCTTCATGGGTTAAACAACTTTTGTCCTGTCGTCCTTTTTTTCTATTTGATTATACTTCATCTCACTCTCTCCCTCAACAGTCCCAGCGCTGCGGGCCATTGGTGACCAGGAGAGTCAGGATGGCCTGTACAGTAAATGGCAAATGTTTCTGGCTTACATCTTCCACATCCTGCCCTTCAGCATCCTGAGTGTTATCATCTTCACCTCGTTTCTTTACTGGTGGGTTTCATGTGTGTACATTTTCAAGCTTTAACAACATTCAGAATGTGCCTCAACTTAACCTCAGTTACTACTCACTTTTCATTTGTCTCTTCATCTCAGGACAATTGGGATGCACCCTGACAGCGTACGTTTCCTGTGTTTCACCGCTGTAGTTCTGGTACCTCACATTACAGGTCAGCTGAGTTTACAAAAAGGAGAAAAGCTTATTTTTGTGGAACAAAGCTCATCAGTATAATTAATATACGAATATAGTACTAATTAAATACTTAGTGGCTGATTTGAAATCCTACAAAACAAACACACCTGTAGTGTGTTTTTTTCGTTTTCAGGTGAGCTTCTGACTGTGGTGTTGCTGGGGGTGGTCCAGGACCCTAACATGGTCAACACTGGTGTGGCTCTACTCAATATTGCTGGAATCCTGGTGGGCTCTGGTTTTCTTAGGTAAATATGTTTCTTGTGTGTTTGCAGGAAAAATAACTACATTTAAGAAACTGTAGACAAGATGCACCTCATAAAGGAGATGTTTTGGCAACAATTGGGAAGAAGTAGTAGAAGAATAAGCTCAAACAGTACACAACTCAAGCGTGAACTCACCACCTTCCGTTTTTGTCTCTACAGAAGCACACAGCAGATGCCAGAAGTCTTCCAGTGGCTGAGCTATCTGACCTTTCAGAAATACAGCTGTGAGCTGCTCATAGTCACAGAGTTTCATGGATTAAACTTCACATGTAGTAAGTAATTACAGAACAGTTACAGCCTCTGTACCCACAAGACTAAAAGGATAGTGTGAATAATTTAATGCCCTCCAAAAATATCTAACAGTTATTATTATAGTTGTGATATTTTCATTATGAATCGATCAGTTTGGGTTGTGATCTTGGTTTAGTTTTAGGTAGTTATGGGTAAATACATGGTTTTATTTTTATTTTATGGAACTGACCAGTTTTAGTTACTTTTTTTATTTTAGTTGTTAAACTGATTTTATGTGTTCATATTGAATTCTTCTATGTACTTTACATTTATATTTTATTTCCATTTTTAGTCAACTTAATTATATTTTTACTGCCAATTTTGATTTGTTCTTAGTTTTCATCTACTGTATCAGCCTTGGTTACTAATAAACATTAGATAAATACATTTATGATTTAGAACCTTGACCTTGACATTGACACTTGTGTGCAGCCAGGAGTGAAACGTGTAATTGTTTCAATCTCAGAGACTGTTGGATGCATTTGTAGGTTAAGGCATGACTGCTTTATCTGATCACATTTAAAGTTAAACTTTTCTTTAATGTTGTAACTCCTGCTTTACTGAAAGGTTCATCTTCAATGAATGTTAGTTCCACTGATGTTTTAATGAACTGACTGGTGAAGTTTGAGATTCACTGTCCTATAAGATCACTCATTTTCTACCTGTGTCGTTCCAGGTCCCCTGCTTCCTTTGCCTGGAGCTTGTATGATCACTGGAGGCGATCAGATCATCGAACAGGGCTATCCAGGTGCTTTGTCCCGTTACACGCTCGACTTTGTTCTCCTGTACTCATTCCTCCCTGCCCTCCTGTTGCTGGGAATAATCAGCTTCAAGATCAGAGACAAGGTCATCCGCCACTAAAACCACACACATACTAAGAGTCTTCAGTGAAAACAGAAGTTGAATCAAGCTTTGGTCAAGACCATTTAGAACAGATATTCTGTACAGTATAGAGTACAGAACGAGTGATCCCAAAGTAAAGTGACTCTTACTGACACCAAGTGTTTTGGATATATTTAAACCCACAGTACATCCTACCTTCAACACTATCAAAAATCTTACCAAGTGTATTTTTCCTACTTTCTCGTCAAAATATCTCATCACACTTAAAAGAAGAAATAATCACCTAAAGAGCAACTTTTCAGTGAGATATAAGAGGTTATTTTTAGACAACAGAGCTCACAAATCTTATGTCTAGAATTCTTACCAGATAATTTTCACTTGGTCCATTGGCAGATTTCTTTTTTTTTGCTTGATTTAAGCAAAACAAAAATCTTGAATTAAGCCAAAAATCTGCCAATGGACCAAGATTTTTTTTTTTTTTTTTTTTTTTTTGCTTAATTCAAGCAAAAAGACAAAAACATAAACAAAAAAAATCTGCCAATGGAACAAGTAAAAATGATCTTGGTACAATTTCTTGAAATAAGATTTTCAGGATCTATTGTCTAAAAATAAATTCTTACATTTCACTGAAAAGTTACTCTTTAGGTGATTATGTTTTATTTTAAGAGTGATGAGATATTTTGACGAGAAATGAGAGAAAAATACACTTGGTAAGATTTATTCCAGTGAGAATATCTAAAACTGACAAGACCTATGCTCTGTGCAAAAGTTTCACACCGACATAAGGTTAAAGAAGTTAGGATGACTGTATGAATACATTTTTCAGTCTCTGTCTTACGGTACAATCTGCATATATGGGAAGTATGTACAGCATTAAAAAAAGTTTAAGGGAAAAAACTGCTTCCATAAACCAAAGAGCTAGTATTTAGTGTGACCTCCCTTTGCACTTAACACGTCTAACTCCTGTGTTCAGACAGTATAGGATGTATTGCATTTATTTTCTGATGTTTTCTACCAGCTTTTATTCAACATGTTTGTAACCATTTATGTTCCTTCTTGTCATGGGGTCAGAGGTCACACTAAATAGTGAACCTTTAGAACGCATTAAATCTTTTAACATTTTGCTCATATTCCCTGTATGTTCTTGCTGTAGCTGAATAAAAAGAGAACAAGAAATATATATGCTGATTTCATCCTTGCAAAAAAACAAGAAAGCTAACGTTGTCTAAGACTTCTGCACAGAACTGGATATTTTGTTGACATGTCGCATTATTTCATTTAGTTATCTGACATTACATGAATATACATCACTAAATATGATGTCATAGTGACATTCTATATGTAGATAAATCCAAGCTACTTTAATATGACTCTTGAGGGACTTTCATCCATGCATTGTGCAAGTTTAGGTCTTTTATTGTGAAAGGAAAATCCGCATGTCTTTTGCAACTGTATAATGACAGATGCTCAGTGGCAGAATTCGAATGATCCAAAGTCTTCTTCATTAATCTCATTCCATTTGTTTGATGTGTTACATGATGGAAGCCCCAGTGTTTCAGTTGCATAGGTGAAAAATCCACACACCAATTTAACTCCCATTTTATGGATTTATTTTCAGCAAGATGTCTCAAATATGATCCTTTGGCTTCTCACGTTGTATAGCGTTGACATCTCAAATACTCACAATCCAAAAGCACCCTTTACATGGAGCTACACTACACTGGTGTGTGGATTTCTTTTTCTATTGTACTTATTTGTAAGCCACCTCATTTGACAAATCTACAAACTGGTTTACTCTAAATGTAACGAGTAAATGAACGAATTGCCATAAACATGTATTGTTCAAGGAATAACCACATTGTAAATACTGAAATATCAGCCAAGATTTCCTTTTGATTTCTGTTTGTTTTACTCATTCATGAATAGCAAGCATTGGCATCTATATTCACATAAAACACTTTATTTTTGTAGATTGTACCACATTGTAGCATTACTACGCTTAGTGATGTATGGATTAATTGTTTAAACAAACTCTGTTGTCATAGAAGCCATATAAATGATCAAACACCTGTAAAAAAATAAGTTCAAATGTAAATAAATATTGTTAAATGTACATCATATGTGTGTGACACCATAAAGTTTAATGTCTCAGGTCTCCAGCTCCAGTCCTTTCCATGATTTAGCCACATTCCTCTTATACTGCTCCAACTCCTGAAAAAACAAGAGGTGAAGAAAATGAATATGACATGTCTCTCTTAATGAAGTAAAGTCAGATAGTGTAGGGTGTAGCACAGATAAGTTTAAAGCAAGAATTATATTTAACAAGGGTAGGTTTTTCCTGCAGAGTTGTCCTGATACACTTCAACTCTTATGTTTTGTTTTAATATTCATACACAATAAGAATTATGCAATCTTATGGGTAAAAGAATAATGCATTTAAAGCTAAAGTTTGTAGCTAATCCTTCATAACACTAGTTTATGCCTCTTAAGCAAAAGCATGGTTGAAACATAGTTACGACTAAACGTAGAGTTCTGAATCGAAAATAAATCGAATGGAGCTCATATATGAATACCTTCTCATCTGGAAAAGTTTTAAATTTGTCACTGTTTTTGTTACATGACCTTTTCCACATATATTTGGTCTGCAGTGCTGACTTGAAAGTAATAACGCATGAGGCAAAAAATGGGACAAAGGGCATAAAAGATCGGACAGGTGAAGTCCAAGATTATTATGTCTAAACAGTGTTACCAAACAGGGATACAGCCGACATCAGCCATATCAGTCTCTAATCTGCCTTAATATGCATTAAGAAGTCATAATTTCTATTCTTCATTTTGAACTGGAATAAACCTTTACCCCCTTTGCTCCTATTGGACGCTCAGACCAACTATATTACAACAAACCAATGGCAGAGCAAGGCCAACAAAATCAGGTGAGAATAAACCAAGATAACAGTGTGGGATGTTTAGTTACTGCAGTTCAAGTGCCAAAGTGGCATCTACGAACTTCTGCAGAAAGAATTCTTTTGATTTTATAGCCGCAGAATACATTATAGCCTGTTGAAATGGCCATGAAGACTACAGACCATAATAGAAAATATCAAACACCTTAACCAATAAAGACCCAAACAGCCACTGATGACCAAATCTATTTACTGATCTAAAATGTTTCATAATTTCTGATCCACTAATCTTATCAATACATGTAAATAGTTGTTGTAAAATACAGTTTGTCATCTTATCATAGTCATCAAATATGACCCATTTGGACATACAGAGGCTCTGTAATGAACGTGGAAACACCGCCATCTTCTACAGCACTGATTCACCAATAAAAACCATGGAGTTTGAGAAATGACAGTGGATGAAAACACTTTGTTTATGTTCAATTATTGATATCGCTATTAATGATATTGATGAAAACTTCACTTTTCCTTCAGTTTTGTGTTTTTGATATAATAGCCCTCAACTTTGATCTGAGCTTAAATGAACATCTACATAATCAGTGAATTAAATATAGGAAAATACCTGGGTTGTAGTGAGAAAATACAAAATACAGAGGATAATGTTATAAATAAATGGTGATAAATCAAAGAGTACATTTCATTGGGAAGTGACTTAAAAGTAGCACTGGGTCTTTATGGGTTTATTATAAACAGTTTAAAATGAGCAGAGCACACAACACAGGGCGGAATCCAGATATGTTACTGATAAGAGAGATTTAGACATATTTCCCCCCAGGATGTACCTAATGATGACCTCAGATAAATGCCAAGAAAATTATGCTTTTGCTATGAGCCATTCAAAAATTAATGCATTTTTTATTAAATATTGGAGCAAAAAATATGACCAAAATTGGAACATGAAAAGCTACCTAGGTGTCAGTGCATTTGATCTGGAAAACATGGCTTGAAATGGTCTTATATAGCACCATAAATAAAGACACTGTGTTAAATTTGACGATCCCAGTGGTTTTTCTAATCCAGACATTCAAGTTTTTTCATGAATCTGTAGTCTCATTCCAGGTTTTGTATGTAACCCATTGTGTCCACTGACATTACATGTGGAACCTGCCCATTTAAACACAAATAAATCGCAAGTGATTTTACAACAGTGGTCATTTTTGTGAAACACTCTGCCTTGCATAATTAGTTCAATTCCCAAAATGTACCTGTGAGAAAATAAAAAGATATTGGAAAAAATAGTAATGCGTAATTTTTATGTCTTTTTTTATTGTGTTACATGCAAATTTTTGTCTAAAAATAATATAATTTTTTTTAATGCATTTTGGCAGACACTTTTATCCAAAGCGACTTACAGTTATTACAGGGTATTGGTTACAACCTGGAGCAGTATAGGGTTGGGTGCCTTGCTCAAGGGCACTTCAGCCATTGCCTACTGGTTAGGGTGGGATTTGAACCTGCAACGCTCTGATCTTAAGTCCAACGCTCTAACCACTAGGCCACAGCTGCCTTGTAAAATGTATTTTATCTGAAAAAAACTTCCTCTTATCTCAGTAAATATTTATTTTTCAAATAGACCCAAAGTGCTTCCAAACTTGCTTCATAACTGGTTACATCTGGTTTGAATTTTAAGCCCCATGTCCTGTTTTTAGGGACCAGTTTCATAGAAGCACGCAAATGTCAATACCATTGCTTTCTTGTGGTTGCATGTATCAGCTAAATCTTTCCCTATCATACTAAATACTACTGTACTGTGGGTATTGAAATACAGAGATTCTCTCAAAGGACATAATCATATAACACAGGCATGTGATGGGCATGTTCTAATGGACTTGGATGCTGTAGAATGTCTGTTCAGTATTACTGCTCAGTAGTAGATTATATCCTGTTTTTTCAGAACATTTTACCTGATCTTTCTGAGCCCTCATGGCATCAATCTGTGGTTCACTATACTGTGGATCTCGAGCCGGGTCCTTTTGCTCCCTCTGCTCACTGATGCTCTGCAACCATGAATCAAGACAAAGTGAAGAACTGCATTCAATGGGCACAGAATGAAGACAAGTACAGTTTATAACACAAATACTACATGTCATGAGGGCTTCTTTTCTACTCATACATCAGAATCTACATGACAGAATACCTCAGGAGGGAAGACACGCTCATACACTTTTTTCCAGAGGTCCTTTGGGTTTTTCGCATGCAGAGAAGTGATATCAACATCTGTAGAAGGAGGGGAACCTAAAGAAGAAAGGCCTTTTATTAAATAACATACTTCTGCAAAATTGTAACCTCATCAATAGATACTGAAGCAGAGAGAATATTTGCTTAAGCAGAATTATGCTATTAATTACACAATTCATGCCAGAGCTGGATTATTCGATCCTGTTTGATGCAGAACATCCACTCCTAACATGTCAACTTTCAAACTATTTACATGCAGTTCCATTTTTGGCCACAAGGTGGTGCTTTGCTCACCTATTTGGCTGAAGGAGTCTGAGCCTGCAGGAATAATGAGGGGCTTGGTGGCATCAGTGGACACCGTTTTACTAATAAGCACAGAAAACAAAGAATTATAATGAAGACATTTAATCAAACTAAGTTGAAGAGTATTTGTGCACATTTGTGAAAATACAGTAACTTCTTTTCCTGGTTAAAGAAAGTCAAATGATGCTACCATTTCCCAACTATTTGATGATCGTTATCCTCCTCACCCTTTGTCCAGACCAAAGGCCAAATGGGAGACAAAACTTTTGGTTTTTGACATCAGGCTCTCTGACTTGATGCTGGTAAACTAATGAAACAAAATACAGAAACGCGGAAAAAAAATTCAGAAGAAGTGAAAGACCGTGAATAAATAAATTATGACAAATTGATTATAAAGTAGAACTACTTACTATAAGAGAGGCTGCATAGTAGTGGGCAATAAAGCGTAGTGTTTTGCTAATTAACTTCTTCTTGTCTGAATCAAATTCCTGCAATGCAAATAAAGTCACAAATGACTTGCAACTGTGTTGAAGGTTTAAAAAAAAAAAAAAAAGTGATGATACTGTATACCACTAAGATTTTTTTGCATATTTGTCAAACTTAAATCTTTTTGAGATCATGAAACAAATGTCAGACAAAGGTGACTTGAGTTAACAAAAAAGCAGTTTTTAAATTATTTCATTTATTGAGGGAAAACTAATTAAACATATCTAGCCACGAAAAAAGAATTGCTCCAATCTAGTAACAGGTTGGGCCACCTTGTGCGGCAACAACTACAAACAACCATTTACAATAACTGGCACCGACTCCTATACATCGTGTAGAGGAGTTTTGACTCAGTCTTTGTAAAGTTGTTTTAATTCAGCCACATCAGAAGGTTTGACCATGAATGGCCTGTTTAAGGGGAGGTCACAGCATCTCGGAAATGAGAGAAAAGCATTTGTGTTATTTTTTGTCAGCACTGGTTTTCACATTTCAACTCTCCAATGGATGCCATTTTTGCCCAGTCTCTTTCTTATTGTAGAATCATAAACACTGACCTTAACCAAGGTGAGTTGTCCTAGGTTTGTTTGTGTCTTCATAGATGAGTTGTCAATGTGCACTTGAAGTTATTTTTGTAAGCCAGCCAATCATGGGAAGGTTCACCACTGTCCCATATTTTCTCCATGTGGAGACGGAGGCTCTCACCCTGGTTCCAAAGCCTTAGAAATGTCTTTATAAGCCTTTCCAGACTGACATCAATGATTTTGTTTCTCATCTGTTCTTGAACTTCTTTTGATCGTGGCATGATGTCTTGCTTTTTCAGAACTTTTTTTCTTACTTCATGTTGCTAGACAGCTTCTCACCAAGTGATTTCTTGATTCTACAATATACAGGTCTGACAGCAATCAAGTCTGGGTGTGGCTACTGAAATTAAACTCAGCTTTCAGAAAAATGTGGTAAATTACAGTTAATTCAAGATTTAATGGGGGGGGGCACTTACTTTTGCCACAATTAAGTTTTATTCTACTCAATAAATAAAATTATCCTTTAAAAACTGCATCTTGTATTAATTCAGGTTTTCTTTGCCTGATAGTAAAATTTGTTTGATAATCTTAATCACCCAAGTGGGACAATAAAGCAAAAACAGGAAATCTGTGAGGGGACAAATGGTTTTCACATCACTGCATGTTACCTGAAAGATGTCATATTTGCTGCCAATAATGAGCAGAGGAAGTGGAAAAGGACTGATCAGCTCTCTATCCTGTTGATGCAGATGCAGAGATAAAACAAATCAGTCTACAGACACACATCTTACTTAGATGAGCTAAGCAAGGCCTGTGAAATGAAACCCTTCAAATCTCAAACTTTGTAAATGAACACAGGATTGTGTGGGGAAAAATGAGCAGTTTGGATGTACTAGTGCTTACAGGATAGTCTTTTGGCAAGACACGAGCTGTTGTGTGCATAGATGGCTGGTGTTTTGCACCGGCTTTTGCCTTCTCCATTTGCTGTGCCTGGTGAGAAGCTTTCTCTGCCCGAGCTTGTGCTGCCTGCAGTAATTTGTCCATAGTTCCCCACATAGAATTTGGCTTAGAAAGGTCCAAGATCAGGATGACAGAGAGAGACCTGCAAACACTTATTATCAACTTTGTACAGTGGCAATTGTATGCATTAAATAGAGGATCATTGTTTATATTTTAC
Organism: Ostorhinchus rueppellii; assembly: GCA_030068375.1. Lineage (NCBI taxonomy): Eukaryota > Metazoa > Chordata > Actinopteri > Kurtiformes > Apogonidae > Ostorhinchus > Ostorhinchus rueppellii. Next base: position 19,199,486 of record JAQQZY010000008.1, read on the forward strand.
AACATACTGAATCAAATACATTATTGTTGCAAGTTAAACTCGAAGTAAAAAACTGCATTTAAACCTATGAAATGTGAACAGTGTTTTACTGTAAAACCTCAAATATACCGTATGTTAATGACATACTTGATGGTGACAGGAGTGATAGGGATCTGGACCAGGTCTGACAAGGAGGTGCCACCACCCAGCTCCCATAGGTGAGCTATGTCTTTTGGCTGAAATTAAAAAGGGGGGGGGGGGGGGACTTAAAAATTAGGAATTATTTATTACTGACCACAATACAGACATAAGTTTTTGTGGAGGAGGCTTCATTTCAACAATGTGAACTGCAGACCCAGGATTCTAACCAATTTTGTAGTTCCTTATACTTGTCACCTGGTTCTTTCCATCAATATATATGTAGATATCTCTATTTATACTTACTGTGTTGTGTCCACGGGCCCGTCTGCCGAAAGTATACTCCAGAGCCAGAGTCGGTTTAGCTGGTTCATCCCTAGTGAACACAGGACACCACTGTCAGGGTTAAAACCAAGTTGATTTAACGAGATGTCTGTTTGGATACAAGGTTAAAGTTCATTTCCTGAATCGTTTCTATACTCACCTGTCGAGACATCTGAGGAGAATGGACGTTTTCCCCTATAAAACAGCCCGAGTGCGTTTAGTTAAACTGTCTGTATAAAATTATGAATATGGAGAAATTGAATTATTTCAGGCGGTGACATCGCAAACATAACATAAAGTCTGAGTTAAACACACCCCTGCCTTGCTCCCCATCAGGAAGACAGTCCTGTCGCTGACCATAACTCCTCCATCCTCCTCACTGACTCCGCTCTCCTGACTCTGGACCTCGGCTGTGGCAAGCTCCCATAGCGTGTCAGAGCTGAGAAACGAAAGGAAAAAAACATCGAACCTTGTTAAAAAAACACACACACACATTATTTTGTGGTATAAAAACATTGTGAATACTGTCGTATAAACATGAGCTTACCTTATTTTTGGCATTGCATTTGATATTTTTATCCACAGCTCCAAAGCTAGCTAAACAACTCAGTAAGCAGTCGCTTCAACCGTTGCCAGAGTAACGGCGCATTTTGATGACGTATGAGGTACGGGAAGTGATAACTGCCACGAAACTGTAAAGTTTAGGAAAGGCTTACTGTTAGTGACTAAAATAGTCACTAACCTTTATTTATTGTGTCAATCACTCAATGCCCTCCTTTAGAGGCTACACTACAGTGTTTATGAATATCATGGCAAAAAAGACAATATGAAAGAAATAGTGATGAATAAATATAAACATAAGTCATGTAACCCTTTACTGAGTGTCTTAAAATAATTGTTTAGATAGATAGATAGATAGATATTTTATGAAATGTCCAACCTCTATAATTTTTTAATCCTAAAGTTTTACAGTGATAAAGTAAGTTCCAAAGTATCACAGTATTTTTCACAAACCATGACATTTCTAAGGATCGGTTTGAACAAGAAATTAAACCTTCAAGAAATGCTTTTTAATCAGAATGCAATGAGAACATTTTCAGTTGCAATAAAATGTGTTTTGCCTCAGGTCAGCTGAGTCATTAAGCACTACAAAAAAAGGCAGAAAACTTCCAAATTTGATGAAAAACATTTACAGCAGGGGTGCCCAATTACGGTCCTTGTGAGCTACTATCCCGCATGCTTTAGATGTGTCCCTCTTCCAACACACATGATTCAAATGATGAGCCTATCATCAAGCTCTGCAGAAGCCTGATAACAACCGTCAGGTGTGCTGGAAAATGGAAACAACTAAAACATGCAGGGATAGTAGCTCTCGAGGACCAGGATTGGGCATCTCTGATTTACAGCATATTTAATATCAAACTGCACATGAAATCATAAGAGATCCAGGTAACACTGCAGTCTTATTGCAGAAGAGAAATGAAGGGGGAAAAAAATCCGAGATCTTCAGTGAAACACAATCAAGCATTTTTCTTGGTAGTGATCACAGGCTTCATGATGAGGAGTGAGAAAAGCTTCACATGTTGTTAAATGAGTGCCAATGATTGATAGTCTCTCTCTTTTTGGTGGCAAATAACTGGTATGGTCAGGACTTTTTTCTGGGCTGGTCACAATAAGGTACATTTTCTAGTAGAAGACTTTCTCTGGGTCGTAGCACTGTGATAAAACACACACAGACACAATGTATAAGTACATACAAAAGGAAAAAAGGCATAGTTTAAATAATTCATTTGAGCAAAAAACATCAACTCAGATGAAATGACTATGAATACTTACATAGCGTTTTTTCTCCAACATGTTCCATCTGAAGTACAGTCTCTCGCAAAACTATTTCCACATCGGAACCCATTTTGATCATCTGGAAAAGGAAAAATGTTTTATGAGCTTGTCATCATTTAACACAAGAAAACATGTTTATAATAATTTTACATTTACACAGTAGAAAAATGTTTGCCTTTCAAATAAACAAGGCACAGTAGCTAAATGACTGAAAATAAGTGTTCTATTTCTTTTTATTTACAGTACATAAGCATACTTAATAACTGCAAGTAAAAGTTTTAGATTGGACGCTTACCACTCTCTATTTTTAATACTGACCATTTTTTGACCAACAAATACATTTTAGTTATATTCTACTGTTTCATTCATAATACTTCAATCTAACACAATTAAATAAAACTATTTTAGAGGGAAATCTGGAGTCTGGTTTAACCGCTTACTTGACTGTAAATGCAAATAAGAAAAAAAAACTACTTTTATATTATGCCATTACGTTACTTTTTAAATTTAAATAAAACTTACAAATAAGCCTTATGGCAATTCTGTTAATTAAAAATGTTCAATAGTGGGTGAGATGTAAACCCTACCTTTTTAATATTGTCTTCTGAAGTTTCATTTTTGTTTTTGCGAAACTCTTCATTGATTTTCAACCTGGCAGCTTTGAGGGGGAAAAAAACAAAATACAGGTCACACTATTTGCAACAGATAACATGATAACATCATCCAAAAACTTAAACAACAGACAGTAACACTGATGGCACACCAAACAAGTACTTACCTGTCAATGCAACATCATCATTTTTAAATACATCCAGTCTTGTCCTGTGCAGTGCTTTAAACACTTGTAAGACCTGCATTGACATGAAAATCCAATGTTTAGCATCTTTTTGGGTCCTTTTAATATCTAGGCACACACAATATATTCAGCAGAAGCGATAAATACTAACTACTGCTATGCACGCTTCCTTCACAAAATAAAGATCCAGCTATGAGTTTTTTGACCACATTTGTGGAGTTTTAGAGATTTATTTGATAAGCGATGCACTACAGAAGACATTCATTAAAAAAGAAATTAAGAATGTAAGCTACCCCTCTCAGGAGGTCAAAAAGGTTAACACAGACATAAAATATTATAATTTTAAAAAATCATTTAATGTGCAACGAAATATTGAAAATCTACACGTGTCTATAACATTTCACAGAAATGATCCACATATTTCCCTTCCTTTACCAAAACATCACCACATTAACTGCTGGGTATGGTAAATATTTGACATCTATTGTTACTCAACACGAGGAATTCAAACATTAAAATATATCAAAACAATTCGATAACTCTATGAAAATGAAAAGATGTTAAAATTAATGATTGTGTGATTAAAAACGTCTAGTAACTATCCTCACCTTCAAACGAGTCCCCATGTTGACTTCTCTGCTCACTTCCGGTTTACAAGACGTAAACAGAGCCAATCAGCGTAGACGTTGAGCTGGCTGATTTTTGTGTCCAATCAGCTTCTAGTTTGGTCACTCAGTGCCAAAAGCAGCCACTACAGTCTGAGTGCACCGCCAACATGGCTGATGAAATAGCGAAAGCGCAGACTGCCCAGCCGGGTGGAGACACAATTTTTGGGAAAATCATACGCAAGGAGGTTCCTGCAACCTTCATTCATGAGGATGATCTGGTATGTATGCAATATCTGACATAGACATGCTCTACTGCAGTACATTTACACAGCCTCATGTTTGTGGTGACGTTAGCTAACTTAATGCTAGCTCTGCAGAAGCCATCTGCAGAATTATACAGCACTCATACCATCCAGAAACAAGGTTTTATTAGAAAACAACAGGTTAATATATCTTTAGGGGAAGTGACAGTACCCATCCAATGCATAGCATTTCGCTTTTGCCAGTAATAGATCTCTAATGCTGCGAAATTTCTTAATACTTGGCATCAAACTGACTTGGCTTTGTCCCAATGAGGTTCATTCAACGAGAGGGGCAGTTAAAGAAACATGTCCTGCTTTTTCCCAATGTAGGACACCTAATCATTGACGAAGGCTCTCTACTTTAAACACCTAAGCCTTGAAAAGAAGCTCGCACTCGAAATACCCAGGAAAAGACAATAGGCAACACCCACAGCAGATTAATGTTGTCTAACGGGTTCATGGAGTGGCATCATGCACAAACATTAACTATTTTCTCCAAAGTACTCTACAGTTAGAATTCTTTGGCACAGTTTTCAGTAGCTGATTGGGGAGCAACAGCTGACTTGCTAAAGCTGGGACTGTAGTGTTGGTACAATGCAGCACTACAAGAGTCGGATGCACCTCTATCTGAACACAGACTGAGTATAGGTTTTCTGAGTGTTATATCAACATGCTTTTTGTTAGTTTAGAAACGGGACATGTGTAGATGTTAGAATGTGTAAACCAATCAACAGTCATGCATATCCAGTGGTTTGGCTGTTGTATATATTACAGACCCACTAAACTACTGTTCTGCTGTTTCTATGACAAAATGAAGGCCACAGTTAAGTTGTTCCTTTGGTTTTCAGTGTGTAGCCTTCAACGACGTCTCTCCTCAAGCTCCTACACACATCCTTGTTGTCCCAAAAAAGCCCATTGTTCAGCTATCAAAAGCAGAGGAAAGTGATGCAGCGGTAAGTGTGGTGCTCTGAAGAGGTTTATAGTAGAAACACCTGTCAATGTTAACTATATATTTTGCTATAACTATTTTACAAATTAAGTTGACATATGTTTATTGCAATAATCTATCTATCTATCTATCTATCTATCTATCTATCTATCTATCTATCTATCTTGCAATACCAAATGTTTTATTTGCTGTCGTTCATGTCTTTCTTTGTTTTTCAGTTGCTGGGTCATTTGATGATTGTTGCTAAGAAGTGTGCTGAGCAGGCAGGTCTGACGAGAGGCTATAGGGTTGTCATTAATGATGGAGCTGATGGAGGCCAGTCGGTCTACCACATCCACCTCCATGTCCTGGGTGGACGCCAGATGCAGTGGCCCCCTGGCTAACCTTCCACTCTTCCCTCTGGTCATCCTGCCATCCATTTTTCCTTCTGGCGACTAACAACCAGTTCTGTTTCCATGTAATTGCAGTTGTCAGTTTGTTATGTGAAACAAAAGTCACTGAAAATCTGTGGATCGTAATAAAATGCACTTGACATCAACTGTTTTCTTTTCGCATTGACTGTTGCATTGATTCATTATTTTATATTGCAAATATGACTGTGGTATTTGCCTTGCTGCTTGGAAAAATACAAGGAAACGCCAAAAAGAACATGCTACTACATATGTGAGGTCAGTATATATCTTGTTTTAGCTGTTACTATCACATAGATAATAAATATCTGATCAAATGACACTAGAGAAGCAAGTGAATGGCTCTGTTTTATTAACAGTAAGAAACAATTCAGATCGTTAAACAAATATAAAATACATGGAACATACACAAAATATTAAACAAATAAATAAAATGGTGTCTTTTCTTTATCTTTGTTACAAAAATGACAAAAAACAAAACAAGGAACACTGATCTGATGACAATTTAAAAAATAAACATGTACCTAGCTTTCACAGTCCCCTAATTTTAATACAACAGTTTGGAGGAAAAAAAAGTTACTCAATTAGAGGCTTTGTTTGTACAGACAGAACAGTTCCAGAGAGACAAGGCAGTCACTCCTGATATCAGAGATATCATTTGACGCAGCATTCAGCTGCTTTTTCACTACTGTCAGAAAAAAACACCACAAACTGATGTGCAAAATAAGATTTTTTTGTTTTTTTAAAAAAAGAAACTACATCTGTTTTCCTTTAACCAATGCCCTTCTGTAGTCAAAGTGGGCACTTAGAGGCATTGAAAGACATTGTACAGTACAGAATCAAGAGAAGGAAATGTACATGTATTCTGGTACCTAAATTCACTATTGCAATAGCATCTAAGTACTAATACACTGTCTTTTAAGTAATCTTATTCTAGAACACAGACTAAAAGCGGAACAAAGATTCAGAAAAAAAAATGCTTCCTCCCGAACTAGAAAAGCAGCAAAGTCAATGAGAAGAGGTTAACTGCACTGTCTGCAATCCTGCAGGAATACGCTGGTATCGCTCCCCAGTGGAAAGACCAATGAAGAGGTCACTATGTACATTAATAATAAGGAGCAAAATATTGGTTTAACAGGGGTTCAGATGGGGACAGGGCTTATTTTCATAAACCTATGCATATATAGTGATTGGTTCTGCTCAGAGGTGCATTTTTATGTCTGAACTATATTTGTGAAATTGATTCCAGCAGCTTTTTCATGTTCAGGTTTATGTGCAGTGGAATTAAGTAGTAATAATAACAGATCCCCCAATATGATATTAAAATGCAGACTTGTGAGTGATTTCATTAAAAGCTGCAGCAAACATCTACAGTATCTACAATATTATATCAGTATCTAAATATTATCAAAAAACATATTTTCTTTGTTGTTGCTACTTAAAAAAATTGCCAATTGGAAATCATAGGACACTTGAGTGAATCTACTGTAGCATGAAGCTACGGGCACTGATAAGCCTCTCATGAGCCATGTCACATGGACCAAAGAGCCATGGAGGTATGGCATTAAAAGTCAAACAAGTGTGTGTTAATAAAAACGTGTTTTGGATCTTTGATTTGTTGACATTCGTAGAAACAGGTGAACTGCACAGGAAGGTATGGTGTCACATAGATTCCAAGCAAAAACATGAAAGATGATTATTTGACACAGGTCTGAACTTTTGCAAAACAGATCAAATGAAAAAGAAATAATGGCAACTTGGAGAATGACAATAACAATGTTAACTTTGGAAACTGATGCTTTGAATGGAGACTGAAAATGATCATTGTTTTCCCACAAGGTGTTACTAGTGTGTGAAATGAGAACTACCATTCAATATCAGCAAGATCATCACAACATCCAGGAAGGGAGCACTAATCTTTGTCTTGTACATGCTACTGAAGTGAAAAACCTCACTTTTCTACTACCAAGACAAAAAGGAAAGGAAAAGACAATGAATACGTAGAAACATAGGGAAGGGGAGGCACTACAAATCCAGGGTCAGTTTGAAAGATTGATCAATGGACGGACAGCTGCCAGGCCAAAGGTAAAGATGAAGAGCTATGATATATATAAAACTCCTGCAATTCTGCTTATTTAGTGAAATAATTCTAGATGTTTCAGTCTTGTCTGTTCATCAGGTTGTTTTCTTAAGGCTGCTGTAATATTCTCTGTTCTGCGCAAGAGCAAATAAATTATTGCAAAGTATTTTGTCATTACTGTACTGTATTTTATCATTATGTAAATAGAACATTTTTTTGACAGTGTTATTTTACAATGCTTTCTGTTTTTTTACTGTGTGAATGTGTTTTATATATCTCCAAAGTTATGAGTCCTGTTATTCATTGAATGGTAAAGTGGGTTACGGAGCTACAACTCAGAATGTGTTTTAAGGCATGTCCTTTGCAAAATAGGGTCCAGACACATAGAGAAGGCAAGATAAGACTGTAGAAGAGAAGAAACTGTACAACCATGGAGGGCTGGCCAATGAGAAAGCAGCAGGGTAATCTTCAATCCACTGGTTGGCCATTAAGCACAGTTTGATGTGTAGGTATGATGACGGTGTGAAATCTTTCATGTGTAAATTTTCATTCAAGGAAGTATATATATGAGCCATAGTTTCTGGTTAAAACGGTGGTGTGTAAAGGTGAGTTGTAGCAGTTCATTGCAGGCCAGGTCTGGCATTTTTTGTTTAAGCTCATTTTCTAGTTATATTTGCTTCACCTCATAAAATCAGGAAAATGGCCACAGGAAGTAAAATAAAATTGGTTAAATGTTCCTAGTATTGTCCTGTTTTTATCAATGCTGATCACCAGGCACCTGTACTGCCATCCTAAAATATGTTTATTCACGTAGAATTCATTCAAGAAATAGTTTTCACTTCTGTTTACTTCTGTGCTATGGCCTCCTCTCCTCTTGGCCGCATGCGGCTGAAGGACAGTCCTCCAACTCCTGGTAACCCCAGACTCAAACCAGGGTCTCGTGCTGCTTCCTCCGAGTTTGGAGACGAAGCCTGAGCCTTGGTGGAGGCCACGGATCCTCCAGGCCCAGGAAGGATTTCCGGCAGCGGTTCTTTGGCAGTCGGCTGAGATCCAGGGCTGATGGCAGAGATAGTGGTTTTGGCGCTTTGGGGCTTGGTTGGGGTTGTAGGGCTGGTCAAACCAAGGTTGGCGAGGGCATCCAGAGTCCCATCTGGATCTACCATCACATTGATGACTGAAAAGAAGCAAGAGTAGGAGGTAAAATAAGGTAATTGGGGTGACGTGTAAAGGGTTTGTGTCTGGGATTGTTATAATACACAAAAGCTAAGATAATAAACAAAAAAGCAGTAAAAAATGTGGCAACTGATAAAAAAAAACAAAAACCTAAATATAAACTAACAGGAAAAAATGAAAGAGAACTGATCCAAAAAATTAAATTCAGCCATCAGCCTTTCCTAGTGGTAAAGAACATGTGTGTCAAATTCTAAAAGAATTGGGTGAACAGCCTGAGAAATAGTTGAAGAAAAATCTCATACTGTTATAGAGGTAAAATAAAACTAAATAGAACTACACTGGAAGAAGAAAACAAACAAACTGAAAACTAAAATAACTGGAGTTAACACAAAAGGGCATGTCTTTTCTGTCTTTAAATATGCAGAAATGTCAGTCCGACTCCACAGAAGACTCACATCATTCAAGTGTGCTATCTATTCAGGTAAGAATCCATTTGCTGTTAAAAGAAAACTACAGAGGGCTAAAAACATTTTGCACTTTACCTTGGAGCTGCTTTTCAACTCTCTTCAGTTCAAGCAGAATTGCTGAAAATTCCTGCAAAACACAAGAAAAAGACAACTATTAGCTCTTGGCCTCTGAGTTGCTTTCTTTGTCATTAAAGAGGCTGCAGGTGTTCTGTACCTTATTGGAGGATTTTAGCAGTGGCACGTCACTATCTGATTTCAGTTTACTCTCAATTTCATCCCAGTTCCTGTCTTTATCCTTGAATAATATCCTAGAGAACACATTCATAACACAAATTCATTCACAATGTCACTGATTAACTGACTATGAAAACACAATAATTACAATATGCACTATAACACTAAGAATTTCAAAGCATAATCACCTAATTTTTCCTGCTGTTTTATCAACAGAGTGTCTGATCTTGGTAGAGAGCTGGGAAACTGAGGTGAGAAGGAGGCTGTCCAACACCGCCTAGACAGATGAAAAGACGAATAAACTGTGACAAATGCTAGAATACAAACAGCAATTTTTGATGTCATCCTTTGGTAAGTTCTAATTTAGATTTTGTGTTTGCTGTGTTAGCTCTCACCTCCTCTCGGTTCCAGGTGCGTCTCCTCAAAGCTCGAGGTTCCAGACTGTCAGGGGCACGGGGGCGGAGCTCCACTGGCTTGCCATTGATCTCTGGAGGCTTATTGGTTGAAATCACAGGAGGGATCTTCCTGAAGTTGAGGCTCTCGTCAAACACACGATCTACCAACTGACCAAGGAAAATGTAAAAAGAGGTACAGAGGAGATATTCAAAACTTCTTGCTAGAGCTGCATTTTTTTTTTCAGTAAATGGTTAAAATTTGTCATAAGTGAGTTTATTTATTTTAATCTTGTAAGATTAAAATTAGATCTGTTCATGATGACAGTAAGGATGAATTAATAAATAAATGAAAGTGAAGCAAAAGCAGTAATGTGAGTGCCTTTTACAGCAGAAGAAGTTAAAAAGCATAGAGGAAAAGTTAGCCATGTTGTATTTGAGTGACACATAATTGCAATGGAAGTACACAACAATAATAAAAGATCAGAAGAGGAAAAACTGGCACCTGTCTCATGCTCTCCTGTATGTCCGGCTGCGTGGGACGTGCAGAGCCTACCTCTTCGCGGGTGTCGATAGCTGATCCCGGGGTGGTGGCGGCGGTGCTGACGGTGGTGCTGGGTGCTGTGCCAGATGAGCTGACTGAGTCGATCTCACCGGCCACATCGTGGATCTCGCGAGCCAAGATAGCCAGATCCTTTGCCAGGTCTTGGCTGATCCTGCGCACACAGGGGAATAACCTGTTAACCATCAGACAGGGTGTTTTAAGACTCAGGAGAGATGCACACATGCAACATGCACAGATAACATAGCAGCATTCATGTATAAGTATAAAGGATGACTCAAATTATATAAGGCACATACATTATATTCTTATTTTTTCCATGGAGACTGATTAATTGAAACAAAGTTTGAAGTGTAAAGCAATTTTTTCTTCATATTATCACCTTCTAATAGATATGTGATTTATTTAGTCACATAATACCAGCAGTTACTATGTTTATATGCACACAATACTGCACTATTACTACAAAGGGCAGGTTTGTCCTGAATTTGTTATGATTATATTAACAGCACATTCTATTCAGGTATTCCCATGCATGCCCATAAAAGAACCGCATTTCCAGAAGACGAAACTTATAAACATCAAAAATATCACAAAAGCTTAAAGCTGTAAGGAATGAAAGAATAAAAGTTTATCCAAAACCTTGAAAAAAAGTACTGTTAGTTGAATGTTAGGCCATACGCATGGGATACATGCAGACCTTTTAGGGAAAAGTACTAAACAGAATATTTTGTACATATAAACATAGTAATGTTATAATCTTAGTAATACAAAAATGTAAAAGATACACATTTAAAACTCCTTTCATATAATCAATTATCATTTCAACTCCTTCCTACAGTAACAGATCAATGTATATAATTAATTCAAGATCAATACCTGGCTATCTCTTCACTGTGTGCTGTCCAGTCCCTGATGTATTCCTCTTGCTCTTTCATGCGATGTTTGAGTCCCACTCCACCCGGACCTGGCACCAGACTGGAACTTGGGCTTGCTGTGGTGTTGAGCTTTGAACTGCGATGTGGCACCATGTGATGGGGACGCAGATGTGTGCGTCCTCCATGTTTTGGAGAATTTCTGTTGGAGCCAAATTCCTCCTCAGAGGTGGAGCCATACTCTGGCGGCAGACGTCTCCACCGGCTGCTACTGGACACTGTAATGGGAGAATTATTATTAGACTGTCAGTATATCCAGACATTATACCATTAACACATTTGTCATTAATGAAGTTAATAGATGAGCTTGTGAATATGAGAGGCTTTGTTACAGAGCCAGCCCACACATCCTGCAGAAAGTTCAAATCAAGAAGAATTAATTTTGTATTATAGATAAAACTTTATACATCAACAGTAAAGTAAAAAGGTAGCTAAGAACAATGTTAAAAGCAGCAAACACAGCAGAAAACAAGAGCCCAGCTCACAAGCCAACAAAAGCATCCAACAAGGTTTCAAGACCTAAACAGAGCCAGGAGTGTTAAATCACTTCAAAATGGTCACATATCAACAACTTTCATGTAGTTACACTGAGATGAGACAACAGCATGCTCAATCAGTCTCTGAAAAAGTTAGGACATGATTAAAAATTACCACTAGGTGGAGCAGTGTCCTAAAAACTCAGAGTATGATTAAGTGACTGGGTCTACATCACTTGGATGGATAATGGAGTTAACACTGCAACATATGCTAGAGCTGGGTCACTGTTTGGAATTTTGTTAATTGTTTTCTACTTCACCAAGCATGAACATTTTAACCGGAGCTGGTTTACATCTGTGAGGTACAGCTCTTAAATCCTACAGTTAGTACCAAATCCACTTGTGTTCTGATTGTCTACATTGTGGTAACCCAGGTCTGACACACACAAAACACACAAACACAAATCCTCTAAGGCTCTACTGTTGTTGTACAGTACCCAGCAGCTCCTCCTCTGCAGCACCGCCCTCAGGATCGGGCTGAGAGCTCTCTGGATGATGAAAACCAATGTTCAAGTTCAAGTTCTTCACAACACAATGGGAATGTTCACAGACGATGGCACACAATGAATGATGTAATGGTATTAAAAGACATGGCCAAATGTGATTCTTATACTATGTGGCATTTTTCAATTACAGATAATAACAGAGAACCGTAAGGCAGTGCAAGAGTACAACTTATATTGTTGTATACAATTACTGAGTTGTGTTAAAAAGCACACTTCATGAAATAATTTTACATCATTTAGATATTATATTACATGCCTTCCATATGTCAAGTGTTGCATGAAGGAAGCACAGACATGGAGTGCTCATGGCAAAGGGTTACTCCAAAACAAAATAAGTCAATGTACCTAAAATGAGAGCTACGGCAGACCAGGAAACCCTACTTTATTTTACATGACAAAATTTATTTAGTTAGGGATGTATTATTCTAATTTATGGTAACATTACCACAGTTCTACTGTATTATATATTTAATTTTAATATTCACATTTTAGACCTATACATACATTGTTTGCTGCTACAGTTGAAAAAAGTTTTTTTTAAATTCACTGTTTTAAGCCTTACTCAATCTCTTTACAGCTTCTTAATATTTTACATGGTATATTTAAAAATTGGACAAAGGTTCTGCATAAAATGGAAAAACTGTTTTCATGGTTGTTGTTTTTTTAATAACTTATAAAACAAAAAGGGTCTATCCATCTATGCCCTCACCTGTTGGTGAACAGTATCCTGCTGTAGTGGTTTTAGCCTTGACTTCATTCAGTTTAGATACGCTGTTGGCCCTCATTCTGGGTGACAATCTGTTCTCTGTTGGAGTTGAAGAGCGCAAGCCCAGACGCAGAGCTGTCTCAGTTGACAGGCGGGGTGAAGAGGTGGAGCTCCGGGTCACTGTACACTCTGAGTCACTACGGGCTGAGATGGAGCCCAGGCGGTTCCTACGAGGCTGAGCCAACATATCCAATCGTGACAACCCTTTCCGTCCAGATGGTGGTTTAGACGTGGAGCTGGTAGTGGACACCTCAGAAGCCACAGACACCCTGTCTGCATCGGCCAGGTCTGTATCTGATGTATCCCCCAGTCGTGCACGACGGAGCAGGGATGCTCTTGTGGGACGAGGCTGAGGCAGTGAGGCCTGCTTGTTCAGGGATGAGGTTGTGGCTGCCTGAAGAGTGCGACTGGTTTTAGAACTACTTGTGGAGGTCTTAGTAGACCTGCTATCAAGTTTGGAATGGAGAACATCATCTGTGTGACCACGTCCATGTGCTGAGTGCCCAAAACCAGGTCCAGAGTAAGTCTCCTGGTCTGAGGAGAGAATGTCAGAGATGGGGAAGGAAGATGTTTGGTCGTCATCAGTGAGATCCAAAGATGGCTGACGTGCTCTGGAGGAGGCAGAGGATGGCTGGACAGAGCGACGTGCATCACCACGAGTTGTTGCTTCCGTAGTCCTGCTCTTAGTCTTCCTCTCTAGGCGTTCACGGGCACTGGCATTAGTGACACTTGTTTTAGAGGTTGTGCTCATGTTGCTTTTCTCACGGTGCATGCTGCTGAAGGAGCGTCGTTTTTGTGCACCGCCAGCTGTTGCTTTCCGTTCTGCCTCGCCAGCTACCTGACTGGCTGTACTGGCAGTGTCCACATCTGATTCAGGAGAAATAGAGCCAGTCCGAGTGGGAAAACCTGATCCCTGAGAGGTGACGCCAGTTTTACTACTTTTCTGGTCTAGTTTGTTTTCATCTCTTAGTTTGGCCTCTAGGAATGCCATGACAGCTTCAGTGTCTTTCAACAGAGTAGCAGTATCCATACTGCCTACAGAGTCACTGCGCTCACGGCCATTGCCACCTCTATTGATGCGTGGGATGAGCTCTGTAGGCACATTACCACTGGGCTTCTCAATCGTGAAGCTGCCCTGACGCACAAGAGGCTTTCCAGACTTCTCTCCTGTTTCCCCACTTCCTCCTTTCTTCTCCTCTGACCTCTTACGCCGCTCAGTACTGCCAGCAGTCCGCTGAGGAGGTTTTGATGGAGAAGAGGTGGAGCTTTGTTTCCGTTTACTGGTCATCTCACCGTCTTCCATCGGAGTCAAAGACTCCCCGTCTCCTTTGTTCTCTTTTTCTTGGGGCTCAGTGTCCTGTTTCTCTCCAATTTCAGACCTCAGTCCCAGAGCTTTGGTACTGGATTTAGCCTGAGAGTCATCCACAGGGAGCTGGGGGAGGGTCCTGCGCTTACGATCAGTCAAACTGGAGGAAGATTCACCTCTGCTAAGCGATACACCTGATTCAAAGGCATCAGCTCCTGCAAACCAAAGACAAGGTCATTTCAGATTTTATACTGATTACAAGGTAACTATAATAAAGAGCTAGTATATACTGGAAAAAAAAGTAAAATATGCGTGACTATTTATGTCTACTCATTATCTGAGATTCATATGATTATGCACCTCTCTCTTTGTGGACGAAGGTGGCTGTCTCTGCTCCTGAGCCCTCTGGGTCTGTCCTGGTATGATTGGCAGCTAGACTGGCCCACTGAGAAACCCAGCTCGAGTCACCAGGAAGAGCCTGAGGGCATGCAAGAAGGGGAACAACAACACAGAAAGAAACAGATTCTGGCTATGTCAAAAAGAGCACTTAAGTTCTGTATAAATGTAAAATGATAAGAGGAACTGACATTTATCTGATCATCTCAAAGCTACTACACTACATGACACAGGATGAAAAAAATGATTCAAGATGTTTGTGTAAAGAAAAGTTCCTTTATTTGTATTTTTTAGCTTGTGTTTTTATGAAGTTGCTTCTCAGCTTAACTCATCCATTAATTAGAATTTGAAAGTTTACGCTGTTGAATTTAATTGACATCAAAACCAATTAATTGTCAAAATGATGATCATCACAAGATGTTTTCAGAAAAATAAAAAATAATTATTCTTCATTTTAGCAGAAGAAAGATTTGCCTTGATAGAAAGACAGCCACAGCCTGTAAACCCTGTCCCCTCCCCTTTAAAATCATAAAGTGCCCCAAGGGCTGAGGGTGTTCATCTTCTCTTCATCCTAGCATGATCTAGGTCAGTCTCTGAGAGGACTACCCTACTGTCAAGAAATGGATAGGGAAGTAGTGCAGACAAGCCATGGAAGTGAGCATGACTCCCATAATGAACCTCAGCCATAAATCTTGCTCTACCTCCAGCACACGATGTTCTACTACAATGGAGAGGTAACATTTGTCATGTTATCACTAGAAAAATCAAACTAAACACACTAAAAATTAGATTACCTTTAAGTGAGGTCACATAAAATGGTAATGGATGTTAGTGTATGGATGGATAAATGGTACAGAGACACAGGCAAACCAATGATTAACAGAATAGAAAAACACAGTCAGTTGTGCAGTTTTTTTTTGTTTTTTTTTTACCTCTTTCCCTGTCTCTCCTGTCTCCTTCTCCCCCCTTTCTCCTTTCAAGTCCGACAGAATGGAGGAGTCCTGGTTCTGCTGCACGCCAAACACCTAAAAATATGTTAACAATGAATGAGTTAAGATTAAATATCAATCTACAAATGTATTATGGCTATGTATTGTAATTTGATAATTTTTCCTTAAGTGTGAAAAATTTCTATCAAACTAATTAGCATTTATTACTGTAGGGTACTTAGCATTTCCTTTCATAATACAAAGAGATTTCATGAAATGCCCTCATCATATTTAAACATCATTATATTATTCCGCTAGTCTCTTGAAGAACAAAAGAGAAACCAAACAAAAAGAGGTTGAATTAAAGCACCAATATGCACTACATAGTACCATGGCAACACACACACACACACACACACACACACACACACACACACACGACTATTTACAAAGGGGAGACAGACAGACTGTGAGCAGTGTGCCAATTAGTGTGTCAGCTAATTGCAGGAATTAGCATAACACTTCCACTTTTGAGTATAATATACACAGATTAAACGGTCTAGAAACACCCAGTTTCACTGTTTCTCCACCAGTAACACCTGAACAACACTACATGTGTGCCACTGTAAGATACCATTTGGTAAACCACTGACTGTGCGTTATGTCTGCATAGTTGTCTTTGTAAGCCACAGTTCTACTTCCAAAAATAACTGCATCTGCTTCCAGTTCAAATCTGGTAGGTAGCAATTTAAAACCTGATCTGAGGCTCCTTCGAACAGTTTAATTGCTGCGCCCGTTTAAAAAAAGTTGTTTTTTTTATTTTTTTTATTTCCTACTTCAATTATCAACAAAAAGGACAGGTTTCATTATTACATAAATGCCAACTTGAAACTACCACTAAAACACACTTTGCCCTTGGAGGACTTTTCACTTTTTAGTAGCATGGGATAGGAGCAGCAGTAGCAAATGATGGTGGTTTCTCTGCTTCCCTGGAGTATTGTTTAATAAAAGAGAGCAGTGCTTGATGGAACAAAACTCTTTGGGCTATTACAGAAGCATTAGCTTCACCACAGGGACAGAGAGGATGGAGTGGTGGTCGGGGAAGGCCACTGAGAGACGATAGCTTTGTTTTAGTGGCTGCAACACCAAACACTGTCAAACAGCTCGCCAACAATAAAAGTGCCAACAAAGCAGTTAATAAAGAGACTCTACTCTCTGAACTGCTTGGTCAAAATGTTCTTTTTAAAATGACAGCAGAGTTAACTTTAAACAAAGTATTTTGCACTATATATACTACTTTTATAAGACCAAACCAGCAAGTAACAGCACTGACCACAATGTTTTTATTTTGGCAGGGGATCAGCATGCATTCAAAGGATATTAAAGGATATTAATTGAAGGAACTAACTGCACATTGAGTTTAAATTCAATTAAACTTTGCTACAGCATTTTGCAGACCACAAATAAACAAGATAATTTCATTGTGTTTTCTCACAGTAATTAGTGTTGATGTACATGGAATATTAGAAGTGTCATCAGATTACACAAACATGTTGAAAGACAACAATCTGAGCTGTTCTATGATACAGCGCTGGGTTTAGTGGGGTGAGTAAAACTGCATTTTCATTACAATTTTGTGGTGATGTTTGCAGTATTGCACTTTAATATAAATGTGTTCTTTGTGGCACACTGGATAAAAGAAAATACATTATGTCTTCCTAAAATATACTTTGCTGACATCAAAATGAGAGAAAATTCTGGAAAAATACAGCTCACAGTGAAACCAAATAATTTCCGTCAACAAAGCAATAGATACAAGGGCACTGTTACTGCTCTTAAAGCACCTACCTTATCTATCATGCGCCTGGCCTCCTCCTCTTCTGGATTCCTGTTCTCCAGTTCAATAGTGTAAGTTCCCTTATCACTGTGGTCGTCCTCTGCCTCACCCCCTGCTCTCCTCCCCACTATTGAGGGGTCCTCACTGGGGCTGGTAGGGCTACCTGTTGCAAGCCCAGTACTGGCTGAACTCCGACCGATACTTGGGTCCTCTGACCTCTGTTTGAGGAGTACACGAGCAGCAGTAGGGGCACCTGCAGCTACTGTAGCTGGTATTGGAGCAGGAACCTTGCCTAGAGGAACCACAATGAAAGGGAGAAACATAAGTGTTAGAACAATTATTGACAGAGCACAATGAAGTCCTTAAGAGTTCTTATCCCCTACAAAACCACACGATTTTTAATGATTGATTTGTGATAGAGCTACACAATTAATTACAATCACAATCCAAATGTCAGTGTATTATATAATAATTAAAGGCAGTTTAAAGATTCAGTGCATGCACTGTGCATTATGTGTCCTGTTCATGGTGATATTTTGGATTCAGTGACACTGAACATAGAGAAAGATATATGTGTGAAATGTGCTAAATTAATGTCACAACATTTTTACAATTTTTTTAAGCTGTATTTTTTAGCTGTGCATTTTCCCTGAGGGCCAAGCACACAAACACAAAACATAAGAGACATATTGTCCACAGTAGTTCTAGCATAACTTTTTCCACCACTGTATTAATTAAATAATAAACTTAAAATAACACATTTGCAGAAGCTATTAATTTCCCAGTATTGTGAGTTGTGAGAAAATATGTTCAGGTAGATATTACCTGAATCTGAGGCTGTGGTAGCTGAGGTGGAAATGCTGAACACCTTAGGGTGAGATGGGGGCTGAGGACATAGTCCTTCCCCACCAGCTCCTCCAAGCAGTGGTGCAGTCTGGGAAAATGAATATGACCGCCGTTTGCGAGGGTTTTCCTCGTCATAGAACTCGATCATAAAGGCAGTGCGAGTGCCAGTTGTTCGGGTCCCGCTTACAGTTATGTTTCCACTTCCTGCTCCTCCTCCTCCTATATGACCATGAGCTGCTTTCAGGCGTTCCTCAAGGGCGTGACGACGGCTGGCAAAACGCAAACCCAGTCCATTTTCTGAGTCACTTTGAGTACCATCTTCATGTTTGCTGCCTAAAAGGACACACAATGTTTTAAGCATCCCATTAGCAGAGAATATGTAGGTCAAAAGTCCACATGACATTTAATATACACTGTAAAAAAAAAAAAGAATTGTACTACTTCTACTTATAACTTTTTAAAAGAAATTACTGAAATAGTTGACTCTGTTCACTTAACTTAGATCATACCATTAAGTTCAAACACTATTAACTAGAAATCTAAAGATTTTGCCAAACACACTTAAATTCATACCATAATGTATATAATTGCAAAATAACATCATTGAACAGCTGTGATGCATCACCATAGAGACAATAACATAATACAAAATTACTATGAAGACCAGTGCAGAGAACCACATATCCTGACAGCTCATCCATTGTGGATACCACAGCAAGAAACAAATGTTTGCAAACCATAATAACCAAAATGAACAACAAACTTGACCTGAATCATTCAGCTGTCAAAACAAATCCTGAATTCACAAATGTCTGGCTTACCTACCACATTACTGCTATTTCTGCAAGTCTGGGTCCAATCAACATATCCTCTCAGTTCTAAGCAGAGGCAGACAGTGTACCACGCTAATCCAGACATGCCACCCACACTGCCCTGCCTACTTCACTGGCAGTTTGAGAGCGAAAGGGGGAGGGGAGGAGGATAAATGAGAGTGTACAGAGGGAGAGAAGGATCTTTAGTGATGTAGGAGGAGGGGAGGTGAAAAGAAAGAAAAAAGAGGAGGCAGAATGGAGGAGGAGGTCAGTGGAAGTAGGAAAAGGATAGCAGATAAGAAACAAGGGTGATTTGATTAAGGGGACCAGAAGAGGAAACCAAATGAACAGAACTGAGAGGTTTGGGGGAGTCTTGGTTTATTGTGTAGTGCATTGCTACTACAGCTGACAGCCACTTGCACAATCAGACAGTCAGAACCAGTAAGCCAATATTCAACCAATCAGAAGAGTGAGGGAAGGAATTGCCACGATTGTTCTTGAGGGTGGCCACTCATAAAATCTATTGGAGAGAAAGTGATGGTATTGCAGTACCATGTACACTTAAAGGGATGTTTTTTCTGACACTGACAGTTCTATACATTGGTGAGGGTTCCATATAACAACTGACTGCAATTCAATTACTAAAGTAAATACTATGGCAGCCCTAACCCTCTAAATTACACACACACACACAGCTTAACAAAAAGTACTTAGTAACATCACAGCACAGGATTTTTAGATACTAAATGTCTTGCATGCTGCTAGATAAATCTGAGTAAGACACACTGAGCCACCAAATTACAATACAAAGCATAAAATGAAAATACTACATGTTAACTACCACAAGCTAAACTACTTTCAACTTAAAATAGTTTATACTACACTACTATTTAATCATTTGTACATCCAATATCTTAAACAATGACATACACAGACTTTGACGTTTTCTTGTTACATATCTTCTTCTTAACACCTTTGGCCATTGTAAATATCATTACTTTAGGCATTGCTTCTACAAACTTTCTATAAACCTTGTAACTGCAAATGTTGCCCACTTTTGATTATTTCAATACAAGTTCAGAAGAGATTATAACTTGGATATGGATCTCAATCTCTACGTTTTTCTGTCAGGGTAATCAAGTAGTGTGCAAAAGACAAATAAATTACTAGAAGTGGACTGTCAGAAGCATTAAAAGAAGAGTGAGTGAACTATCTCAGCTAGCCTGGGTTAAAGTCCACCCACTGTGACTTGGAATTAGGCCATTTCCACAAAAAACAGCATCTTTTCCTATCTTAACTTTTTCTTCATCGTTTTCAAAAAAGTGCACTGTAAACACAGATTTATTTCAGGAAATATCTACATCCACACAAAACCACTGAAAACAACTGGAAACGATGTAGCACAAATGCCAGGCCTGTATGTGGCTGTGTTGTAATGCTCTTGCAAAAAAACGAGATGACATTGAGCATGCACATAAAGCTTGCGCACTGTATACAAACCATAAACTATAGAAGAAGAGCAAGAATAACAACAACAACTCTCTTGTGTAAGGCTAAAGACGTTCATTTTGTCTTCCATTACTGACAACAACAATAACAACAACTCTCAACTGTAGATCCAAGAGCATGTAGTGAATATTGTTAGCTATGGTTGTTTGGTGCTCATTGTAATGAAAGATTTTGATTCAATATTTCCAGTAAGTTCAATAGCTGTTGTAGCATGGGCACTATTCTGTAGTCCGTTGTTGTTGTTGTGAAGTTGTGTCCTCCTTCTGGGGCCAAAGGTTAGAGAGGTGGGGCTATGATATCGTCATTTCAGAAAAGTTGCAGTGTGGTCACACAGACAAAAACACAAAACCATCATTTTCAAATTTATCCATTCTGGGACCCGGTTTCAAAAAGTTGCTGTTTCAGTGACCAAAACGCTGGTTTCATGTGGACGAAAGGTCTATCCAATACAAAACATTTGCAGATACAACTGACATGGACAGGGCCTTAGTCTTTGTATGGATAGGGCCTTAGTCTGTTTTTGGTGTTACTTTAGTCTTGTCTTTCCCATAGTCTTATCTTGGTTTTCATCTTGGCAGTTGTTGAATTAGCAGCAGTGATATACAAAGTAAAACTGCTGTATGACAAATCAATAGCACATTAAGAATTGAAAGCAAATATGCAATGGCCCCCAAATGTAGGGAAGTAATGTGCACTGATGTAATTTAGAATAATATTAATTCTGTATTTATATAGATATAATTTATCATTGAGGTGTGTAAAATGTGATGAGTTTCACATTTGAAATTTTAAATGAATTTATGTGTGTATTGCAGCACATTTTTCCTACACTAGGGCATTACATTGTATTTTGCCTCTGGCACATTTCTGTGTCTTCAGCTCATTTGTCACATTTTGTCATCCACCTCCTCTATCCTCTCTGCATTTCATTGCTGTTTGAAATTTAATAAACCATGCATGTCACTGATAAAAGAAAACTACAAAAAAAAGGAGTATGTGAGGCAAGCAGTAGTAAGCTACAGTAGCTTGAGCAGATCAGCAGATAAGCGGACAAAAAGAGACAGGTCTTTCATGCTATGTCTCCCGGACAAAGGAGCTGTTGCCAGGGCCAGAGGAGAACAGAGGTGTCTGTGAGAGCCCAGTCCTCTGCCCTGCTAGCTCCGCCATGACTCACAGTGGAGCTGGCCTCCGCTGCTGCCTGCACACACACATGGACGTGCACACGCCCAGTCAAACAAGCACAAACACACACCTACTTTACACACACATCTGCACAAACAAATCCTCAAACCATAAACATACATAGAAATGTACTGTCTATAAATACAACACTGACTCTGCTCATCTGTCGACATCAATTCATTTACATCAAACACATATGACTTAAAGTTCCAAAAATCTTGATACCCTTGCAGAACACACTGATGTAGCTTTTCTCTGCTCTGCACACATTTACCTTTTTTTTTTTTTTTTTTTTTAGCAATGAGACTCAAGCATGATCCTGATAAAAAACAGACTTTATGCACTGAATCAGCGCTTGGTGCAAGAAAAGAAAGACTCACCTTGATACTTAAAGAGCAAAAGCGTCAGACTGGTTTCCTTGTCACAATTTCCTCCATTGCACACTTCTCTAAACTACCTCCGTGTCTCTCCCCTCTCTGTCTTTTACCTCTCTGACACACCCAGAGCACATCTCACTTGTTTTCCTCACACATACTACGCCCCTGGTCTGCAAATCAGTGCTGAGCCTGTCTTAAGCACCACCACAGAGCACACAATCACATGGTGGACTCCTATCACACAAACCCACGTACGAGCGCCGCATGCTTAGCACACGCCCTGTGTCTCTGCTGAAATGCGTTTCCCTCACATGTTCGTCTCCTGCAGGTTTCACACACTCAAAGATGTTCACCGCTAGTTTTTCAAAGAGTCTATTTACATACACTGTCTTGCTTTCCCTGCCCTCTCTCTCTCCACATCTGCATCACTGTTACTATAACAACTGTGTACCCAAATCTGCAGTCTCCTCTTCTGCTGCCTTCTTTCTGTTTTCACTGCAGTCCAGGCAATAACCGTCTCTCTCTCCCTCTCTCTCTTCCAGTTCTCTGCCTTTCTTTTTCCCATCACCGGTGCTATTACTGCTGCAAATGCTGTTTTCAACATTACGGTACAGCTTTCCCACCATCCTCACTTTCTCATCCCTTCCTATTGCAGCTGTTATGCCTTGTGTCTTTACAGTATAAATGAAAGCTACCCATCCAGCCATTCATTGGATGTCTCTCTGTTTCTCTTTGACTTGTCTATCTTTTCCATCCATCGGCCAAAACAACTTCTTCTACAAATTACTGAAATACTATGAACTTTCTCATTAGGTATCAATCAACATTTCTCAAACACATTCCTAGAGCCATGGCTTCATTGAGAAATACTACAGTGTCTACCACTCCTCAAATCAGATTGTCAGTTAGCAACATAATCATCAGTTAGGTGATCTACTCCATCATCTGTCTAACATACATGTAGTACTAGCTCCAGCTAATGAATTAGCTTTCCTAGCCTTCCACTTTCATCAGCTCCTGACTCTTAAGTCCCTCCCCCATGACTGTCAGCAACATCATAAATTGCCCCCCCATTTAATTAACCCATGGTCAGCATGCATGCGTGACCAGCTACAGCCTAGCTCAGCACCAACATGGACTGTTCACCTGCAGTGTGAAGCCTGAAACATTCTCACAAAAAAATCCTGGCAGCAGGAGCCCAGTCAGCAGTTGGCAGCTTTTGAGTAAAGGAAACAAAGGAACACAGAGAAGCATGGATCTTACAGTCACAGTGAGCAGCTTTTCCCAAGGGATGCATTTGTAAAAAGCTCAAAAGTTGAAAAAAAAAAAAAAAAGAAAGAAAGAAAATAACCCATTCACATATACAGACTGAGAGTCCATATGTAATAAATGAAAACAAAAACAACATCTTAAGTAGTCCTAAAGAGAGACAGTCTGATACAAAATAGTATGGTGAAGAGTATATGCTCAGCTTTAGGTAATGTTATGTCTGAACCTGGGGAGAAAGTGATCCAAGGGGGAAATAAGCGACAAATGGTAGAGACATACAGTAAGTACTACTAATGCTAAGCTTTGTCATTGACGGTTCAGCAGAGCAGGAGAATTTATTGGGGTTTTAATGTTTCTGTCTGCTGGCTGCTAATCCTTCAGCTGCACCAGTTCCAACAACCTCTACTCTTAAAAAATCAACCAGTCTACAAATAATTAGTAAAATAGTCTGAGACAAGATGTACAAAAAGAACTGCAAATTCTGAACTAGTATGATGATGACGACAATGATGATGATAATGTCTCTCATAAGACTAAACCTGCAGGAAGGAGAATGAGAAAGACCCAGTCAAAGAATAAAAAAACAACTAAAATGATAGGTAGACTATTTATGTCTGGTTAGTTTTTAGAGCATTTTTATGATTATAAGAATTATTGATATTTTTTAATCCAATTGCCAATGAAATCTTTTTTGCACTGTAACTTTGATGCAGCCATTTCTTTCTGTCTGTAGCCATTACTATAAAGCGATGTCAAGCCCAGGACGCTATCTGACAGGTTACATGTCATGAGTAATAGCCTATCAAGAGCAAAATCTACTGTGTTTCAAAGGTTAGACAGCAGATATTCCCATGGCTCCAATAAACATCACAGTTTTCTACACCAGCAGTCACTAATAGATGAAGGGAGCATCTGAATCCAAACATCATCCAACCATCCAACTCAGATCTATCATATTACTACTTTTAAAAGCTCCTTTTATTTTCAATGTAGCTCTTGAAATGAGAGAAAAGACTTATTACAAGAGCATTGTTTATTTATAATCTCTCCAGTTACAAGTGAAGACTGACAATAAATGAAACTGAAATATTACTGAATTGCATTTTCTGTTATACTTGTATTCTGCTAAGTGGCATTACCATTAAATTTTATGGTATTCTAAATTTTGACAGTAAAAGTTTCCTTTTTACAACCATTGTATATTGTTTCCTAATACCTGTTACCAGTCTCAATCAGTATCAGCATCAGTTGACCTCTACTAACAAAGTGAAAGGGTCCTCATAATCTACAGACCTAAGTAGGTCAAAAGACAGTAGCCTGTACCTTTCAGCCTTTTGAGATGGACCGGTACATCACTCTTGATGCTCTTGCTGTCCTCTTCTGTTGACTCGCTCCGCACCAGAGTGGGGTCGTTCTGAGCCAGCCAATCAGCCACTTTGCTCTCTGATGCCATCATAGCAGCTTGTAGTGTGCTTAAATCCTTTCCTCCTGCTCCTCCACTTCCCCCTCCATTTTTCTTACCACGGGATCGGTGGTGGTCAGAAGAAAACTTGGAAACATGGTCTTTGATAGTGACTTTCCCTGGGGATGTGTTGTCAAACTCTATGGTGAAGGAGGCGTGACCTTGAGGTGTGGAGCAGACAAGGAGTTTTATGAGTAACAGAGTCTGAATGATGTGACACTTGGGTGTTAGTATGACTTGTAAGCTTGAGGATGTTGGTCACCATGTGACATCTTTTTGTTTAAGGTTCGTGTCTCCTTGACAGAATCTGACAATTCTCTCATCCTCCTTACTGCATATAATATAAAAAGTGATTATTTTCTTAAGTCTTCATTGATAAAAACAGTACATATCGTAAATCTCGCTGCCGCCTCACAATTACCAAAGTGTTTGTTGTGAATTTTAATTGTGGCAGATTTTAAATAAAAGTATGTAATTCACCTGTAGTAGTGTGACTATGAGTGGCATTTCCCTCTGTGTCCTTGGTGGGAATCTCATGAATGCCGTTACTGGCCATATGACTCTCCTTGGTTGGAATATCAAAATAAGTAGAATCGTGGCCAGTGGATGCATGAAGGCTGTCCTCTTTGGCTTTTTCCGCTCGACGGGCCTCTTTGCTGTCTGAGGTTGGAAAATACATAAAACTGTTACCAAATATGTTATTTTTAACATGTGATGCCCATTAAACTCCAGTGAACTTCTGTGCACATATCTTCCATAGCAAAAATGAAAAATGATAAATGATATATGGTTATACAGTTTTGAAAATAAGACAACTTGTGATTTTATAGAAAAATACACAGTTATGTAGTATAACATGACCTTTTCATATTCTGGCTCAAGCAATACTTTTTGTTTTTTTTCTGGATATGTGACTCGTTTGTTATTTGTGGTCATTAACTTAAATGCAGCTTATTAACTCTTAAGCTGTGTTACCGCTGACACACCCTGTGCATATGCAGTTTGAATGGCTGTAAATCTATCACTGTTTGTGCAATTGGAAAAAGTCCAACACTTTCTGAAGCCTGAGATGTTGTGTTTTCTAGGCTTTATTAGGTCATTACAGTAATTTCACCCAAGCCTATACTAAAAGCAGGAGAAGTAGCCATTTTAGTGGTAGTGTAACATGCAGTAAATTGTAAATTATCGCGAGACTTTGAAAGATCTGGGAAAAAAGTGCTTTGGAAAAATGGGCAAACAGATTCCCTCGCTGCATATTTTCTAACCTTTCTATGGTCAAAATAAGATAAAAAGTTCAGGTAGATCACTTTAGGCTTGGGGTTTAAAGGGTTAATTTGGCCATATTTTTGACTCATATTGGCACACAAGAAAGCCAAAGGAGCTTTACAAGTAACAAACTTGACTTTTTACTTCTTTGTCACAGTGGCTTCAGTTTCATGCATTTAATACTGGAGGACATGATTACATGCGTTTATAGGCTTCCATCTATTCTTAAACAAGTCAAAGACATTTATTTTTAGTTGGAGGATGTGACACCAATGTGCTGCAACATCAGTGAGAGAAGAATGCAAGGATTCATTGTCAAAATCCAAGACTGAAAGGTCAAGATAGGCCCCATAAAAAACAATTCAATAATGCTCTGCTTCTGAGAAAGTCTGACTTACCATTTATCATTTACTGTCTCTGTCTGGGGAGTTTCCCTAATAATTACAAACACCACATGAACATGCACACAAAATGCTTGCTTTTTCTGTTTGCTCATCTGTCTCTTTATTTTATAATACATGCATAAACACACACAGAAATCAATGAAGTTACTGATGACCAGAAATGCTAGCAGAGCTCTTTAAAACCTGCTTTAGGGAGCTCACAAAATGGAGTACTTATTTTATCATCTGTATGTATTAACTAACAGAGCCACTGTGGGATGTGACTATGATAAATTACACTTCTAGAAATTAGACAGGCCATCTGTTTCACGTTGGGGGACCAATTTGTTAAACAACATTTGTTAAAGCGACAGCGAGAAACAGAATTGGACACTGAAGTGGCTAAAATTAACAAAACATGTAAAAACAAGATCATTCCTCTAAAGGACACATGAGAGCCGGACCATTAAATGACCAAACTCGTGGTTCTTCTCAGCCTCAATGTGATCAACCAATCTACTAAACCACTATTTCTGTTTAAACTCTGATATAGTAAGCAGTTGCTAAAGTGAGCTGTACAAAATATTTGCAAAAACAGTGACGGCATTAGGTACTTGAAATCACGGAACTCTGTGGATGAATGATTTAGTTACTGTAAATTAACACATTCACTTGAGAAAATAATAATGTGCAATGTCCAAGCATGTTTTACAATGTGGTGCGTAAACTTACATCATCTCAGACAGATTTGCAAGTTCTAAAATTTTAAAACAATAAAACGTACGTGACAAAAAGAACAGCATTTCTACTAGCTCCTTCCTGGAAAAATATGAACTGAGCAGCCAAAACTTCCCTTTTCTGATCAAGTAATACAGTCAGACCTTCCACTGATATCAAAATGAGTCACCTGACATTTCTGGAAAGCATGTATTGATTCAGTGAAGTTAAAGGTTCACAAATGGGGTTTACTTTCCTCATGTACAAATCACACAATTAATGGTATTAAACAGCAGTTCCCATACATTTGGAATGTAAGACTTAAAATAGAAATTTTGTGTCTCCCTGGGACAGAAAAAAAAACTACATCATGAACCACATCTACTGTGTAAAATCATATATAATTAGAAACTAATTGTACACATCTACTCAGAAATGGAAATGTAGATTGATGTATTTTATTGAATGAGTGTAAAGAGTTTACATTTTTCTCACCTTATAAAATACACAATACTTTTAAACAAATCTCCTTTCAGTTTCTCATCTCTATCTCAACTCTCCATTTCCTGCCTCATATCTAGAATAATAAATACAACCTTCTCTGAAAAGGAATATGCATACTGTAGCAGTATTATGTATTTTAATCTGCCAGTTGTGAATCCAAGAAAAACTGCTCCACAAGTTTGGAACAAGCAGATGTACATTACAATGACCTTCATGTCTGTCATTCACCATAAAAAGTACTTCAGTCTACAAAAAACTAATAAAAGGTGAATTAAAGATACATGTGCGCAACAAAGATAGCTTATCTGGTAGAACAAAGTAAACTTACCATGAATTTCTTTAAAGCAAATTCAATGTACATGAATGTCAGAGTAAAACAAAGTTCATCCAAAAAGCTTCATTAGGTTTGAATGTAAGACTTACCAAGAATTAAAGAGTGGTTAGCTAATGATCGCTGCAGTGCAGGGTGAGAGAGTCGTCTGTTTCTACACTGTGTGAGTGTGTGTTTGTGTGCATCGGGAGGAATGGGGGAGCTGGTGCAATGGCGTAACCCAATCGGTCTGACTGACAATACACAAGGAGGGGGGTAGGGGGCTCTGGAAACACTGCCTATTCACAGGGAAGGAGAAAAGGACGCACAAACTAAACTACACTGACACACACAGGCATGAATCGGGACACACACTCAAACGGAGTCTCCCTCAACTTCTGATTCTCACTTCCCCTCCACAGCTATATATGGTGTTAACAGCTTATTAGAAATGATACCGAGGCTGAATTTGTACACTGATAAGATTCTCTTTTGATACGACTATCTATGTAACCTACATAAACAACCCCTGGAGCATGTTGCTTGATAGAAAAAAATGTAACATTGCAATACCAATTCAGCTTTTAGTCTAAAACTCAGTCTTCCAAAAAGGGAAAATCCCTTTGACTCACCCACATCCATAGCTGAATTAGTCAAACCCATTTGCCTGATGCTTGGAACACTTTTGGGCTTCGGATCACGCTGCTGTGCTTTACTCCAATTTGACAGCCTTTTCTGATCGCACCCTTAACAGAAAAGTACTGTCCTACAGCCAGAGGGCAGTCCACAAAAACCTCTCCTGGACTCCTTTAAATAGTAGAAAATGTTCTGGCTGGTGAAGACATTGCCAATGAATCCGTCCAGATGTGACGAGAGATTTGAAGAAGCTTCAGTCTGCTCTAATGTGAGATTTATCCTCCCCCCACTTTTTCTGGCTACCCCTGTCCACACTAAACCAGCCCAGCAAAGAGTGATTTTATAAAGCCGAGCTGTGTTACTATTGGTTTAGCCACTAATCCTGTTACTCTGACTACCCGTCACCAGTTAGTGGGATCCCCAACTCAACAGCAGTCACGATGCACACACACGTACAACAGGGTCTGAAATGAGCCTTTGTGTCCACTTGGATGTACAGTACATTGTTCAGCACAGATGTCTAGCCTTTCCCCCTCAAACAAAAACAAAACAGAAAATCTAAAACATTATGACATCCATAAAGATCAAGCTTCTGAGACTTATTAGGATGCATTATCAAGATTCAGCTTGGCATTGAATTATAAATACATGTGGAATCACATACCAGATTTTAAAGAAATGCTAAATACTTGAATTTAATCTTATTTATCACACCAGTCACTTCGCAGAATTTCTCCTGATTAAAACAACAAACTTTCAATATTTATTTTTTTATTCTAACAAAACTATTTGAAAAAGTAATAACATCACGAGTCCTACCTGAGTTGTCATGCTTTTTACTTGATGTCTTTGTTTCCTGTTTGAAAGAATTTTCATCATCTGCATCCCCATCCCCCCACCAAGACGGCTGGCCATACAGGGGGGTCCCACGATGCAGAGCTGTAACATCCCCTGGGACAAATACATGCATGCAAAAATAAAGGACTCTATTACACCTTGTAGACACAGAGTCAAGACAACATAATATTGCTGTTTAACCTACAGCACACAATGTGCAAAAGGTTAATGCATACATTACTTAATGGGAAACAAACTGACCATTGAAGGATGATACCATAAAGTGGAGTCAGCTACTGTTCTGTGACTGTGTCTGTACATTAATTTCCCTTTAGTGTAGTCTTACACCCCTGACCTCTTTACAGAACTTTATCCAGCAAGATGGAAGCTCTATGCACATTCACACTCACAAAAACACAGTTTAAATAAATATAAGAGGGACTTTTTACTTGCCCTTTCTGTTATTACTAGAAATACGACCAACATGTGATGGACATCCAGTGGCTGACACTGGTTTTACTCATTCGTAAGGGCAGTAAAGTTTTGTAAATGTGACAGGAAATATAGGAGGAGAGAGAGGAATGAAATGGTTTAGTAACCCTCCCTATTTAGTCCACTTCCTTTGCCCTTTTTTTCCTTAAATACCCCTTTTATGTACTATATACATAGGTTGAATCACAGTATATCTAGATAATTAGATGTTCTATGTAATAAGCAGGGCCCTTCCTTATAAAAGCTGCTGAATGTGTGTTATAAGGTATAATATAAGGTATAATATCTGGGTGAGACCTGGTATTACTGGAACAACACTGAAGGATTACATAGTAGAACCACTGAGAGGTGTCAGTAAAAATGTGTGACATATGGGAAATCATACTGAATAGTGCATATATTACTTTGTGGAGATCCAAAAGTGCAAAATTAAGTGCAAGCTAGAAATTATACACAATTTTAAGAAAATAGTGTGGTATTAGAGTCTGAGGCAGTGCATTATGCCGGCACTCTGACCCTGTTATTGCTTAATCTGTGCACACAGACAAGCCCCATGTGGCCTTGTTTCAACATCTGCTGCTGAAGCAGGACCCCTGCAAGCACTGCAGCCTGCACTGATGTCAGCTAATAGAGACACCCACAGACTTGATCCAGATTTATTGTGGTGAATGGTTAAAGCTTTTTTCACTCTCTGAGGCTGTCTACCCCCTACTGGCCTGCAATAAAATGTAACATTTTATTTTCCAATCTTCTTCCTGAGGTAATTTGAAAATGACACATTTTATTGAGAATCACTGAATACTCTGGTTTCTACACAAACCGACCAATAGGATATAAATTTAATAATATACTATGAGTATGAAATCTGGCTTCTCATTGTGATGTATTGAGCTCCTGTAAATGCATGCATAAATGCCTCCTGTAAAATTAATTTAACAGGTAGAGGCATAAAGTAAAATACAGTGTAAAATATATTGTACAAAATATTAAACTTTGCTTTTAGTTTAGTGTGATATATGTGTTAATACACTGTCTATCATCTTATACTTTTTATACTGTCTACAAAATTCCAATAGTAAAATTGTACCATACACATAGTGACTCTTTTTTTTAAGCTGTGTTTTAGCTTTGTCACAATATATAGTATTGTTGGTGCTCTGTCTTTTCCCACTTTTTGCTACCAACACTAATTTTCTCACTCTTTTCATAAAACATCACAACATTATTCAAAGAAGTCTGCCCCTTTTACTTTGATGAAAAAGGGCATTCTAAAGTGGAAGTAAATGTCACTTTCCTCCTCCCCCCTGTGTAAACTGTAAGGCTACACTACAATTAATAAACAATAACAAAGACTAATATGTTCATTATTACAGAAATTACTTGGAATTTCTTGTAAAATAATGTGTTTGTCATTGTCCTTCCCCTCACCTCCTATCCTCTCTTCTGCTTTGTGAGTGTCCACAGGTTTAGCTGACGGCTCCATCGAGGCAGTGATGCCATCCGTTGCTCTGCTCTCTGCTGGCCTCTGGGTGCCACCACTGGGTGACTTCAGCGACTTTGTAGGGGTCTTAGTGGGAGACTTGCTTGTGGTTGCGGGGGTAGCACTTTCACCATTAGATGGCTTTTTGCTGAGCTGGAGTCCACTGGTGAACTTTTCATGCTAGATGATCCACATGAAATGGACAAGGATTGCAAAGAAAATAAACTAGTCTATTATCAAACCGTAGTGGGGCACAGACTGGTTAGACTAATGTGTGTGTTTTTTGTTTTGTTTTTTTTTTACCTTAAGAGCTTCCTCTGGCACAGTTAGTTCTCCTCGCACCACCGTGAACAGGTTGGTATGTGAAATTGGATGGTTAAGGAAGCACACACATTATAAACAGATATACCGGCGTATATGTACACAGGTAAAATAAAGTTTACAAATGCAAGCAAGGTATAAATAATGAAGAAGTGGCTCTGTGATTATTGTGTTAAATAGGTTTAGAAACATAAAAAGGATATCATATCCAAACCTGAGTTTGTCCTCCAACTTCAGAGTGATGTACATCTGCTCTTGAATGCGGACATCATTGACAAAGGTCTGTAGACGAAAAACAATGAATAGAAACAATGAGACAGAAGTTAGAAATCTACATATATTTACTGACAGTACAGATATGTGTTTAACACTATGGAAAAACATTAAGCCTGTATGTACACAGAAGTTCAAAACACAACAGGAAGGATATGTGATACTTGAAAAGTAATCTAAAATGGTCTACAGCTGTCTGTTTGTATTAAAGTGCTGACACCAAATCTGTTTCAGATGTTATCAGGAGTTTGTAAACTTAAAATTTTTTTACCAGTCTTTTGTCCCACACCCACTCCCTTTCTTTCACTCCTCTTTCTACTACGTAGCTTTGGGGTAGATCAGGTTTCACTGCTTAGCAAATGAAATTCAATCACACATGTACTGCAGTTGCAATAAAACATTCTTGTCTCCTGTGCTTCTCTCTAGAGACATGAAATCACAGTAGTTTAACAAAACATCAGTGAAACACCGTCAGTGACAAAGCCAGTGATACTGCATCGACTCAACTTTTTACTCAAGTTCAACCTCTAAATATGCACTGACTCAGCAACAGAAAACTTCCTCTGAATCCAACCAAAGCAAGACATGGCCAGTGACAAAGCAGGAAGTGGCTCTGACTCTGGTTTCCTGTCTGAAATCTGGAAAGGATGTGTGGGACACGCTGCATATGTGTTTAATAGGTAAGTAGTAATCACTGCAGATGACTAATGCCATGAGGCAAATGTAGACAAGGCAGGACTTAACAGAGATAAGATGTCAAAAAATGAGATAGAGGTTATCAAAAAGAGGGAAAGTGAATTGTTTTGACTGAGACTGAGCAAGTGTGTTTTCTGTGTACTATAAAAGGCATTTTTATTATTGGGTGCAGCTAAAATACAATTTATCTGATGGCAAATACAAATTCAGGTACTGTATAGACAATCAATAGATAATCATGTGATAAATCTTTGGCCTTTTTTTTTTTTACTCTTTGTCAATAACTTGTTATATTACTATGTATTTGCAAAATATACTTGTGCACTTACAAATGCATGTTAAAGCATCAAAACTAATAATAAAAACAAATTACACGTTCCTGTTTCTGATGCTAATCTATCATTTACTGGTAAACCTGTAAATCTATTTGCATGTCATTAGAAGTGTTAAGATTGTATTTTTCTGGTGACTTATTGGTTTGTACTGGTTCTCAAACATGCCTTTAAGTACAGATTTACATAATAAATTTTGGATTCTAATTGACTTTAGCTGTGATATAAATCTTTATTGGCAAACAGATTGATTTAGAGTACAAAAACAGCTATTCCAATTAACTGCCACAAAGAAGAGCTCCTAATTTTCACAGTATTGACCACTCTACCTCCAATCTGTCTCTTGATCTTAAGATGTTTCTTTGTTTCCCTGTATCTTTCCAGCTTTCAATCCTCATAATTTTTTCACCTTATTATCTCATCCCGCCCTCCCCTCATCCATCATGTGGCCCTCTCCGTTCTTTTTCTCTGTCCTCTTTGTTGTCTTGTCCTTTTATCTGTGTCCTGCTTTGCATATTGCATCTATGTACTCACCCCATTCAAGCTGCCCAGGTCCTTGACCTTGTGTTCATCAGTCCCAGCCTCATAGTTGATAACTGCATGCTGTTTATCCACGCTACGAGACTGTAAACAAAAACACAAACATGAAAAATTCATTAGGTTATAATTATAGGCTCAATGTGATTTTGGGAAGTAGGTATTGTGTGCAGATACCGTGATGTACATTTGGAATTGTATCTACTCTGTTGAAAAGTTATCAGTTTTACAGTTCTGCATCACCCCAACATATTGTTTTTGGGTACTCAGAATAGCAGAGGATTTACAACTGACTCTAACTCTATAATAATAACTGTTTCTCATGGGAAATAATAAAGCATAATATGTTTATGTGTAACTTTGTCAAACTGTGCAATGTTAAAAATGTGTGGTGGTATAAGCATCTCAGGTCAGGAATACAATTCACTGTAAGCCATAATATGAGGGCAGTCTTACAAAATATTATGTGATTCTAATCATATCAGCAGACATATCACTGTATCTCATACTGAACACACAGTATTGTACTGTATCACACACACTACACATACAGAGGACAACGGAACTGAAATAAGGTCTTGAGGTGAATTTATTGATTTTCTATTATAGATAACGATCAACTATTTAGAGGTTAAATGTTTCCAGCAAAAATGCCTTGACTAAGGCAGCTACGTGCTTAAACAATGCACTAATATCTTAGTCCTTCTTCAGCCATATCTAGAGGTATGCATTGCTTTATAGATGAGGAATGTAGTTATAGCCTCCTAAAGTCTGTCAGAATACCTTTCAGATAAAGCATACCAATAAAATACAAAAACAATAACACAACGATGAGGCATCTGATTATTCGAGGATCTGTTTGCTTGTTGTGGCTTCTTTCATGATGTATAATTAACTGGCTATTTTAAACAGTAAACTGGACTTGGTTTAATTTGAAAGTGCATTGAACTACGCTCAGGTATAAATACAGCACAGATATACAGATAGAGCTTTTGTTATGACCATTTAGTACAACACAACAGACCACACCAACTTACACTGTAACATAGGTTTAAATGTACTTTGTAAGTGAAGCTGGATAAAGCAAAGGAAAGCCTTGCCACAGAGCCTCTACTGTGTTGCTAATTAGGTTAGTGAGATTAGGCTAGATCAAACAAGATGAAGTCAGTCTGTTGCACCTCACAATCTCACCCAGCAGACCAGATTCACTACATTAATCACATGTATCCTAAAGTCCAACTGAGTTCACAGGCAACTTAGAATAACAGATGATAGTGTTTTTCAGGATATAGCATAATTCATATGACTTGACTGAGAGAGGGAGAAAAGATCATGAAAGATAAACTTGAGGAACAGAATAAGTGTGAGAGTACCAGGAAAGAAACAACACACAGGAGGTAGGAGAAACAATTTAATAATAGAGAAAGTGGGAATGGCCTCACTAGCTTTTATGCTTTTTATTGCTGATGAATGATAAGATTCAGGCTGTCAGGGAAGGGGACATCTCTGTACTGCATAACAGATTTTTCAGCAAATAAATAAGTCTGTTCTAATCTTGAAGCCATAAATCAGCACAGTGTCAAATGTTCTGATGAGTATGATTGATGGAGCAAATCAGCTGTTGGCTAGTTCCACAAGATGACACTAAAACATTTACTCAACAATTCCTGAAGTCACTCCAAAGGAAAGTGTAATAATACTCTGTCATGCTGCAAAGAGAAGTATGATATCTTGTGTGTGTGTGTGTGTGTGTGTGTGTGTGTGTGTGTGTGTGTGTGTGTGTGTGTGTGTGTGTGTGTGTGTG